>PVJX010028991.1:10389-23459 GCA_004027295.1 Dolichotis patagonum | reverse complement strand
TATAAAAAAAAAAAAAAGCAACATCCTCTCAAGATAAGGCCTGATGTGGATGGAGAATCCTGGGTATTTCTCTGGGTACCTTGACCTTTATTAAAATCTGTTTTTCACATCTTTCACTTTACATATAAATATGTATATTCACACACATGCACACATTTTCCCCTCGTTTCTGTAGTCAAACATACACTTCTGTTCTCTTTTTATTTATTTTCTTCACTAGGGACTGAACCCTGGGCCTTTACACCAAGCTACATTTCCAACTCTTTTTATTTGTTTTTATTTTCTCTAAGGTGCTAAACTGCCCAGGCTGGACTCAACCTTCAATCCTCCTGTCTTAGCCTCCCAGGGTGCTGGGATTACAGATATATGACACCACACCAAGCTTATATTTCTGTTTTTTATATTTCCAAGTTTTGAAATTTAATTGATCTTGCCAAAATTGATGATCAAATACAGATGAACTTACCAAAGACAATGTGACAAAAATCATTGTGAAAGCATAGTCGAAATCATTTCCTATCAGGAAAATGCAAATCAAAATGGCTATAATCAAAGAGACAGACAACATCAAGTATTGGCAAGAAGGTGGAGAAACTGGAATTCTCATAAACTTCTCAAAGGAATGTAAAACAGTGCACCCACTTGGGAAAACAGCCTAGCAGTTCCTTAAATGATTAAACAGAATAACCACATAGTTGAGCAATTCCACTCCTATGCACATGTCCAAGAGGAAGGAATAACATGTCTACCCCAGAATCTGCAGGATGACTGTTCACAGCATTATTTTCTTTCTTTTTTGTTGTTGTTGTGGTACTATGGATTGAACTCAGGGCCTTGTGTATGCTAGACAAGCACTCTACCACTGAGCTACATCCCCAGCACTCTCAGAGCATTATTATTATTATTATTATTTTTTTTTGGTACCAGGATCGAACTCATGACCTTGCACTTATCAGGTAGGTGCCTATGCCACTGAGCTAAATCCTTGGCTCAAGAGCATTATTCTTAACAGCCCTAACCTAGAAGCAACTGTCTTATCAACTGACAAATGGGTAAACAAAATGTGGCATAACCAGGCAGCAGAATATTATTCAGTCTTAAAGAAGACAGAAGTGTGAGTGTGTGGTGTAATATGGATGAATATAGAAATCATTATGGTAAATGAAAAAAAAAAACCTCAGCTTAGACAAATTCATTGAAAGATAGAGTAGACTGATGGTTGCCTAAAGCTGGAGAAAAGGGAAGTATAAGGAGTGACTGTTGATGGCTAGGGCTGTTTTTTGTTTGTTTTCTTGGAGTGATGAAACTGTTCCAAATGTTTGTTTGTTTTTTATTTTTTTTGGTACCAGGACTCAAACTTAGGACGTCACACTTGCCAGGCAGGTACTGTGCCACTGAGCTGTATCTCCAGCTCCCAAGTGTTCTAAAATTCATTGTGGTTAATGGTTATATCACTGTAAGCTAACAATCAGTGAATTAAACACTATAAAAAGTAAATTACATAGTATGTATGTATTTAAATAAAGCTGCTATTAAAAATATACAAAGATGAACCATTCTAAAGCAATTCTCTTTAGAGGAGAAAAAAAGCACATACAAAAAAATGTTCTTTCCTTTCCAACCCACAACAATGTAAACCCAAATATCTACCCTTGATAATGTGGAGACACTACAGGAAATTCTTCAGGCAGATTAGTGAAGTTATTGTCTATGAAGTTCAAAGCCCAACCATCTATGTTTTTAGTTCAGACTGACACAAACCATATTTAGAAATGCACTCCAGAAAAATGCTTTGAAGAATTTTATTCTCAACATTCATAGATTTAACATATCCATTCAGGCAAGAGAAAAACACCCTAAGATTCAGTCCTTTGTTCTGTGCCTTAGAACCATACACTTATCTGTTACCACTTTAAAAGTGAAGCACCTCTCTATCAGTGTTTAATATAAAAAGATGCTAGTTCTCCTAGCTCTCCTCCTATCTCTCTAGACATTCTTAGTTGCTTTAAGCCTTCTTCCTTAAATGTAGTTCCTCAGAGCTCTGTACCGTGTCTTCTGTTTCTAAGATCAACACATCCTCACTGGGAAGATTCCCAAATCCATCTCTCTAGCCCATATCTCTCTCCTGTGCTCCACACCCCACACATGCAGCTGCCTACTGGTCAAGTGCCCCCCAAATCAAATGTCCAAAACCAAGTCTCCTTGAGTCTTCCAGTGTGCCTTGCTGAATGACGCCTCATCCTTGAACATACAGAAATCTGGACGTTAGCCTCCCCTCCTCACTCTCCTTCACACCCAATTAATCATTTAGTTTTATCCTTTTCTTCTTTTGAGACAGGGTCTCACTAAATTGCCCAGTCTAGGTTCAAACTTGGATCCTCCAGTCTCAGTCTCCTAAAATGATGGAAATAAAGGTGTGCGCCACAGCACCCAGCTTCTTTACGGTGCTCCAATCTTTCTCCTATCTTCACTGCTGTACCAAAGTTTAGACCTTTACCTCTTGCCTGAATGGCACAGGCAGGTCCACAGTAGTTTTCTAAATGTCTGCGCTTCTCTGTTTGCTGGGAAACTGTTCTAGAGCCAATCTGACCATTTCACTCTCCTGATTAAGATCTTCAATGGTTGGGGCCAGGGATTTAGCTCAGTGGCACAAATGCCTGCCTGGCAAGTGCAACGTCCTAAGTTCGATCCTGGGTTCAAAATAAAGGGATCTTTGATGGCTTCCACTACCCTTTCCAGCCTTCCCACACTCTCTTCCATTTTCCCAATATCACCCACTTCCATGTGCTATCTTCCTTCTCACCACCTGTCCATTCTCTTCATCTGAAGACTTCTCCTGGCTTACATTCAGGTCTCTTGGATGTCTTTCAATTCTCCTGAGAAACCAGTATGACAAAGAATGAGCTACAGGCCCTTCTGTGTGCTACCATAACACTCTCTTTTTAGTTGTCTAGACACTAACCTTGCTGTACTGTAACATACTGTATCACAACTGCCACATCCTCAGTGTTTCCCTGACATCTCTCTGATCCCTGATTACTGAGCTCACTCAAGATATTCAAGAGTGCTAAGCACACTGTAAATATTCACTAAACACTCAATTAGTCCATTCTCAGGAATTATTTAGTGGCTATTTCTGTACAGCATTCAATCAGCCTTCCTCCACAAAAGCAGTAATGAAGTGCTACGGGGTGGTGGGGAGGTGCCTACTGATGCCATTGTCAAGTATTCCTAAACAAAACTGACCATTCCTTAAGTATCTACAATGTGTCAAGCATTACACCTGGAGTTTTAGATACAACTAGACTCAAAAAATCAAAACACCAGACGTTAATCAAATCTTTACTAAGTGTCAGGCAATGTCTCAACCTCTTTACATGTCCTGTCTAATGTAGTCCTCACAATGACCCTGTGTGGTAGCTGATGCATCTTAAGAGGTACTTCATGGTTAAGGGAGCAGGTACCAAGACAGACGTGTTTGACGGGTTTAGGATGGTTGTCTGGTGCCAGAGGTTGAGTTTTCCATCACTGCACTATTCCACCTCTGTCAAACACAACTCAGTTTATCACTTTTCAGACATGGTCTAAAGATACAGGCTTCTTGGAATTAGCAGGAAGATGTATTAATTGGTGATGAGTCCCAAATTCAACTCACTACTCAAGACTCCAGCTGTCTCCTGAGACCACACCACAAGACATTTCTCCTCAGGTCCTGCAAATTTTGCCACATCAGTCTTCCATACCCTGCTCTTCCTGCTGTATTTACTGCTCTATTCCTTTGCCTTTCTGTCCTGTACTTTCAATCCTGCCAGTTCTGTTCATCACAGTACTGTCTATAGTAACTACTTCATAAATGTTAGCTACTTAACTGTTATAATCCCAAATCCTTCTCTTTCCCTCTTTTACACCTGCCCTGTTTAGCTTCCAAGGAACTAGCCTTCAAGAGCAAGCAATATAAAGGCACAGAAGCTGAAGAGAACATACAGAACATACATACTTTGGGGGTGTTGGGGAGGAGGCTGATAGAACCCAGAAATTTACACTTAGCTGATACCTGCTATTCCCATTACAAACCCAACTCCAGACACAGAAACTGAGAGGAATGGCTTCGACAAGGATCAGAAGCCAGGCTGTCAGATGTTCAGGCTCCAGTTCTTTCCACACAAGCACACAGAAAGTATGCGTGAACACTGACCGGTAAAGAATAGCAAAATCCAAGGAGCAAACCAAGAATGCAAGAGAATGCCAGATTGTAGAACAGAAACAAATCACTCCAGTCTTAGGAAACCACCAGTCTTCTTCATTCCATTTTACAAAATTTATAACTCAGCATTCAACCCTAATGTAGCGGTCCTCAACACTTGGAGAACAGTATGAATTTGCTTCCCAACACCTGGCAATGTCAGGAGACATTTTGGTTGTCACAACTTGGGAAGTGCTAGTGGCATCTAGTGGGTAGAGGCCAGAAATGCACAGAATAGCATCTATAGAATGAATTATCTACCTCCAAATGTCAATAATGCCACTACTGAGAAACCCTGATAAAAAAATTTTGAGCATCTTCATACTCAATCACTTATGTACAAAAAGTTACAGTACTCTTTCTGGAAAGATGCTACAAAATTCCCCTACAAGTTTGTAAGACAGTAAGAGGTATCACCGGGAAAACAAATGAATACTAAGTGGTTCAGAAAACAAATAACATAATTTCTGAGAACCTAAGTCCTTGCTGGAGATCTCAGAGCAAACAGGGCACCTCAGTGTTCTTCCAGCCTGCCAGTCAAGATTCTCTGTTAGAAAGTACCCAGAATCTGCCTTCCCAGTCTTACCTGCAGTAAATCTCTTTCCTTAACCTATGTTTTGCTCTTGCCACAAGGGCACAACATCCATTTGTACTGCTAACACTGCAATAAAAGCCCTCAACTGCTTTCTAAAAGTTCTATCCTCCAACTAGGCAGTAGCCAACACCCTAGACTGAGGAGGACATGACATCATTTCAAACCAATCATGAAACATCCCTATGACTCCTAGAGGAAAAAGGTAGCAAAAAGACAAAGGTGGAAAATGTTGTACTTGGCTCAGTCTGTCAGGCCTTATCCTCTGCCACCTAAAATCAGTACTTAGCAGCAGCCAGCCAGGAGCCGCCCCATTTCCTGTGCAACTATGGTAAAAATAGGAAGCAGGAGAGGAAGTTCACAAAGCAGAAACAAAAGTAATCACTGCCTAGCTTCCTGAACACAAATCACTGAGCAAGGAGGATGTCATTAAAACATCAAAATGGAAAGGCAGGCATGGATAGCCAAGCCCAGAGGAAAGGAAGTGACTTTTCTGATTCTACCAAGCCCAGAGTATTTCTACACCTAGGAGACTGCTCTGAGAGAAAAACTTGACAAAACTAGACATTAATCTATTATACAGAAATAGTTTCCAAGGAACTAATGCTAAAGCATATTAAAGAGTCAAGCCAGCTGTGGCAGGACATGCCTTTGATCAGCACCTGGGAGGCTGAGGCAGGAGAACTGCCTAGGCCAGCTAGGGTTAAATAATGAGTTCAAGGCCAGTTTGTACTACAAAGCAAGACCCTGTCTCGAAACAAAACAAAACAGACATACAAAACTCCTGAAATGTTCGTCCTATCAGCATAAAAGCTGTCAATAATGGGCATGTTGGCAAGTGCCTGTAATCCCAGCACTCAGGAGGTTGAGGCAGGAAGACTGTTGTGAGTTTGAGGACAGCCTGGGCTACAAAGTAAGTTCAGGGCCAACCTGAACGGCATAGCAAGACCTTGTCTCAATAAATAAATATTAAAATTTTAAAGAAGGGTTAGGAAAAAACGTCAATAAAAAAGTTTTGGAAAGGCTAATACTAACATCACCACTACCACCATCAGGAAGTGGCTACTAAAACTGTTAACGTTGGGTAGGGTGGCTTGTGCCTGTAATTTAAGCTACTTGTTAGGTTAAGGCAGGAAGATTACAAAGTTGGGAACCCAGCCTAGGCAACTTAACATAATTCTTACTCAAAATAAAGGGCTAAGGATGTATTCAGTGGTAGAGCAGTGCCTAAAGTGCACTTATGTAAACCCTAGAACCACCTAAACAACTGTTAAACAAAGGATTAAATAACTGAATAACTGACAAAATCCACTTCCCATGTTATTCTATCCTAAGTTATAAAAACTCAAGTAAATATGAAAAAACCTAAATAAAATTCTACTCAGTTGTAAAAATCTATGGTACCAAAACAAAACATTTTTACCAAACAAAATTGTTTTTGATCACAAAAACAAAAATGTGATCAACAGAACAGAATAGAGGAAAGCAGAAATAACGCCAGCACATACATTCAAGTATTTGGTTGTTTTGTTTTGTTTTGGTACCGGAGATTGAACTCACAGCCTTGTGCTTGCCAGGTAGGCACTTAAGCCACTGAGCTAAATCCCCAGCCCTAAGTATTTGATTTCTTACAAAGGGGTCAAAACATACACTGGAGGAAAGATAGCCTTTTTTTTTGGTACTGGGGATTGAATTCACGACCTTGCACTTGCCAGGCAGGCACTCCTACCACTGGGCTAAATCCCTGGTCCAAAAGATAGCCTCTTTAATAAATTGTGCTGACACTAGGCATGGTGGTGCAAACCTGTAATCTCAACACTTGAAAGGCTGATGAAGGAGAATCACCACAACTTCAACAGTCTGAACTATGTAGGAAGACCCTGTCCCAAAAGAAAATGAAATAAAAACAAATGGACAAATAAATAAATAAATAGTGCTAGGAAAACTGGATATACATGTGCAGAAGACAGAGTCTAGACCCATATATCTAACCACATACTAAACTAAAATCAAAATGGACTAAAGTTCTCAATGTTAGAACAGAAGCACTTTATCTGCTGGAAGACAAAATAGGTAAAACTCTTGACACAGGCATAGGCAAGAACTTTCTGAACAGAACCCCAATGGCACAAGAAATCAACAAATGGGATCATTAAAAAGCTTCTGCACATCAAAGGAGACAAACTACAAAATGGGAAAAAAAATTTGCAACTATTCCTCAGGGGACTAAGGACTAACATCTGGAATATAAAGGACCCAATCAAAAGTGGGCAACCGAAATGAATATACACTTGTCAGAAGAAGTACAGATGGCCAATAGATACATGAAAAAAATGTTCAACATGATGTGGCTAATAGAGAAATGCAACTGACACACCATTTTACTCCAGGAAGGATGGCCATCATCAAGAAATCAAATAATAACAACTACTGTCAAGGCTGCCAGGGGAAAAAGGAAGCCTTCTCCATATTTGGTGGGAATGTAAACCAGTACAACCACTACTGTAATCAGTATGCTGATTCTTTAAAACACTAAAAATAGAAAATTCATTCAGCCTAGTCAGGAATCTTCTTGAGAGTTAAACTCATAATACTACAGTGGTACTTGCACATCCATGTTTACAGCACCACAATTTAAAATAGCTAAGTCTTGGCAACAGACTATATATCCTTCAACAAATGAATAGATTTTTAAAAATATGGTATTTATACATAATGGAGTACTACTCTGTCATAAAGGAAGGCATTTGTAGATAAATGAATGCATCTCAAGACCATAAAGGTAAGTGAAATAAATCAGACACACAAATTTAAATATCATGTGATTTCTCTTATATGAGAAACTCAAAATATAAATAAAGAGCAAAATAAAGGATAGAAAACAAGAAGTAGGAGATCTTTTTCAAACAGGAAAGGGAACAAGAGATGAAGAGGGAAAGGGATTAAAAAACAGAAAATTGGAAATAGAGCTTGTTCAAAGTGGAAGAGGATCAAGAGTTGCAGGGGTCAGGGAAGAATGGGAAAGGAAGGACACAGGAATCAAGATTTGTCTGGTGTGGTGGCACATGCCTGTAATCCCAGTGCTCGGAAGGCTGAGGCAAGAGGAGGGTTGCAAGTTCGAGTCCAGCCTGGGCTACAAACAGAGTGAGCTGAAGGCCAGCTCAAAGTGCATAGAGAGACCCTGTTTCAAAAAGACAAAAAAAACAAAAAAAAGTATTAAGATCTGTTATGTACAAGTACAAACTCCCCACATAAATGTAACTACTATGTACTGTAAACACGTTCTTAAAAATACATAATGAAACAATTACAGGTATGGTGCCACATGCCTGTAATCCCAGCACTTCGAAGGCTAAGGCAGGAGGGTTGCCATGAGTTTGCGGCCAGCCTGAACAGTGAGACCCTGTCTCAAAAAAAAGATATATATTTAAAATAAAAGGTTATAGTTAAAAGATGCTGGTTGGGCATGTAGCTCAGAGGGAGAGTACTGAGCCCTACGTTCATACTTAGCAATACAAAAAAAGAACAAAGGAGAAAGGAAAGAAAGACGATTCTCTAGCCACTGACACAAGTCAGCCCCATGAGCTATGTCTGACTCCTCTAAGCTGCTGAAGACTAGAGTGAACTGGAAAGACACAGCACCTGCTTTCAAGGAAATAGCAGTTTAATGGAGGAGATGACAAACTATCTGCTCTTGGTGACACCTGACTACCTCTGGTGCTGACTTCTGCTGTATAACAATTTATTATTTGTGTTGTTTTGTTCTGTGATACTGCAGACTGAACCCAAGGAACACTGAGCTATGTCCCAGCCCTTTTTATTTTTGAGACAGGATCTGGTATGTTGCCCATGCTGGCCTCAAACTCATGATTCTCCTGCCTTAGTCCCGTAGGTCTGTGCCACCATGCCTTGAAAAAAAAAAAAAAAAAAATTGAGACAGAGTCTCACTGCAGAACTCAGACTGGCCTCAAACTGAACGGCTGTCCTCCTACTTCAACCTCCTGAATGCTGGGATTAAAGGCATTTGCCATCATGCCCCGAAAAATTTTATCTATAAACAAAAATGGTTTCGGCCATTAAAATTACAGTTAAGCAACAAATACAATTAAGCACTAAAAAAATTTGCAACAAATTATGTTGCTGATGAAGACTGAAGTATAAATCAGGGAAAATTTTTATCATAAAACATAGATATAATTTCTTTTAGACTCCAATTTGTTAAAAAAAAATCTACGTCTATTAAAATCCTGGGACTTGGGCTTAGTTTAATTGTAGTGTGGTTTAGTGTGAAAAAATCCAATATAAATCTAATCTGAGAGCTGAGTGTGGTGGCACATACCTGTAATCTCAGCACTTGGGAGACTGAGGCAAGAGAACCACTGAGAGTTCAAGGCCAGCCTACGTTACTTAGTGAGTTCAAGGCCAGCTGGTACTACAAAGCAAGACCCTGTTACCCCAAAAAACACAAAACAAAAGACAAATCTAATCTGAGAATATGAAAACAACAAACTCAGTTTCTCCTGTACTCTTAAACTATGCACTCTAATACCAGACGTGTGGGGATTTTTCCAACAAATCACGTAAGCAAGTTTGCAGGTTCTTCAGCAGACATCAGGTGACTGTCTTCAAGTTCAATTCTGATGTCATACACTGTCAGATCCCACAGGTTCAAGGTTCAGTCCCACAAGACTGTATCCCACTTCTGATAGCCACTAAAACTCCAGGTTGTTTTATCATGCTTCTGATGAATGACCAGCTACAGATGACAGTACTCTGAAATCCTTCCTTGAATTTGATGAATTTGCTAGAGTGGCTCACAGAACTGAGGGAAACAACTTACATTTACCAATTTATTGTAGAGGCCATTACAAAAGATACAGACAGGGGCTGGGTGTTTAGCTCAGCTGTATAAGTGCCTGCTTGGCAAACGTGAGGTCATGAGTTTGATCCCCTGCACCAAAAAACAAAAACAAACAAACAAACAAAAACCAAAAGATACAGACAGCCAGGCATGATAAAAAACACCTGTAACCCCAGCACTCAGGAGGCTGAGACAGGAGGATTCCTGCAAGTTCGAGGAGAGTTTGGGCTACAAAGTGAGTTCAAGGACAACCTGAACTACATAGTAAAACCCTGTCTCAAAAAGACCAAAGGGGGCGGGCACGTGGGGGGGAGATCCAGACCAAGGTGCATGGCATATGGTAAGTGGGAAGGAAGACTTCCAAGCCCTCTCCATGCTAGTCTCCAGGAATTTCTATAAGTTCAGTTATGTGACTGAGCTAAAGTTTCTGTAAGACAATCTCTGAACTGTGTCCTTGTGGGTTCTTATGGAGGCTTCATCACAATGGCTACCTGATTTAAATCACTGGCCACAGGTGATCAACTCAACTGTCAGTCCCTCTCCTCTTCCTAGAGGCTGCAAGGCTGGAGCTGAAAGTCCTAACTTGTTATTACTGCCTTGGTATTTCAACTGACCAGCCTCATCTTGAACTTCTTAACGGATGCCAACCATCAGATAGCTCATTAGCATAAAAAGATATTTTATTATCTTGCATGTTCCGAGGATTTTAGGAGTTATATGTCAGGAAACAGAAAACAACAAATAAAGTCTTGCATATCACAATATCACACCCCAAGTAAGTCTGACAATGTGTATAAGAAAGTTGGAGGGGCAGGAATATAGCTCAGCGGTGCAGTGCCTGTCTGGCAAGCACAAGGTCCTAAGTTCAATTCATGGTACAAAAAAAAAAAAGAAATAAAAATAATAATAATAATAATAATAATAATAATAATAGAAGAAGAAGAAGGTTGGATTGGGTTAAAAAACTTACTATCCATTAGAAAAGTTATTTAAGAAAACTTAAAAGTTCTGTACTGCTATTCATTTTTTTTTTTTTTTTTTTTTTGGGTACCAGGGATCGAACTCACAACCCAGCACTTGCAAGGCAGGTGCTTATGCTGCTGAGCTAAATCCCCAGCCCCCTGCTATTCATTCTTAACTTTGTTCTATGGAATCTATCCAAAATTAACCTCGACACAGAAAAACAAGTACCCAGAAAGATATACAAATGGGCAAATCAAACTGTAATTTGTAAATTATTTTCCTTACTGTGAAAAGGAACTATGTAAATTTAAATTTCAAGATCATTTCTGAAAAATTAAGACACCAATTTTATCAATGAACAATTTATACAGCTCTCTCCTCCAAGCTGGTAATGGTGATTCTATTATCTTGTAAATATCAAAATACTGTGTTCATTAGTTTTTCCTTTGGTGGGTATATGTGACTCCAATTTGCCACACCCAGCAAACCCTTTCATTCATCGGAAATACCAGCAAGCCAGAGTTAGGGTAGCCAATCTTCCCCACAAACATTTCAATAGGTCAGACATTTAGAAATGTGGTAATTTTATGAGCCTTCTCACCACTCACCCACTAGGAAGGGAAGCTGGCTTCAGAGTGCAGGCCCACAGTGATTTACCTCCAGTCTGGTTTCTAGCTCTGCCACTAGCCAAATCTAGAACCTTCACACCCTCACACATTTACTGAGGTCCTACTATGTGTACAGCACTGTTCTGCACACTGAGGGTACTGTGGTGTGGTACAGTCAAATGGGGGAAAAAAGACAGAAAATGCTTCAGCTTTTACCTTTTAGATGCCCCAATACAAAGAAACATCAATGGAAACCAGGCATTGCCAGACTACAGTAGTTAATGGTATGGTCTGGGAATTAGGCTGACCTAGATGTAAATTTCTGTTCTCATTATCAGCTGAGTGAATGGTACTACTTCTATGACCTTAAGCCAGTCAACTGAGTTCTTGTGTTTTGCTTTCTTTAGTACTATGGTGAAGATTAAGCCCAAGTATTTGGTACATCCTGAGTCTCAGTAACTGGAAGCTACCACTCTGTAAGACGCAATGGATTAGTCAGAGTATAGCACTTTATCTTTTTACTGCAATACTTCATCCTGGTCATCTGCTGGTCACCCACCTCCCCATGTTGCATGGTTACGACTCTCAGGAGAGAACGTACCTTCCTGCAGCTCTGCCCCGAAATCCCAGGCAACAAAATAAAATGATGCCCCATGTGCTCCAGAAGGAAAGGAGCTCATGGCTCCTCCCATTTCCTAGCCCTCCAACCCCTCCTCCTTCAGCCCCAAGACAGAGGGAAGAACAAAGTGGACAGAGCTTAGAAAGGGGATCAACCTCCTTGAATTACAAAGTACAGGACAAAATTATGTAAGTTACATGGATGTCCTGCATTCTCTCCCAGCTTGAGACCTAAAGACAGCACAGGTCCTCATAAGCTGATGAGAGAGCCCGCTTTTACCTCTCCCTGTCTAGGTCACCACACCCTGAAGCACCCAAGTCTGGGAACCAAGCCAACTTCCCTCCACCCGGGGTCCCATTCACTCCTGGGTTCCCATGGGTGTACATCTGCCTTGGGGGAGAAGCAGGTTTTCCCAGGTTCCCTGGCTATCATTACTGTCTCACTAGCACCTAACCCCTAAATCATTTTTAATAAAAAATCCATTTGCAGGTAATATCTAGGTGTAATGCCACATTCAAAAATCTTCCCATTATGAGTCTTTGCAACTGTCAAGTTAAAAAAAAGCACCTATCTGCCAGTGGTCCTAACACAAAAAATACAGTAAAAAAAAAATTATTTTTTTATTTCTTTTTTTCTTTAAATTTTATTTAAAGAGAAAAAAAACCAACCAGACAAAACAGAAAATGGTAGCAACAATACAGAATTCCAAAGGGAAAAAAATAGAAGAACCAAAAGCAAAAAAAAACAGACAAAAAAACCCCAAAACAACAACAACAACAACAAAAAAAAAAACGCTAAGAAATCACCACTTGATACGTTACATACTCTCATCACTGGAAATAGTTGTTCAAATTACAAAATTAGAGCATACAAAGTAGACATTCAAACAATGAGACTGTTAACAATTCTGCTCAACCATCTAACAAAAACAGTAGTATGGTCATCTATCTTACACACTTAAACTTATGTGCAATTATATCCTTTAGAGCACTTTCTTTTCCTCTCTAAAAATTATTTTTTTAAAAGGCAAAACTAGCAGGACATAGTGGCACATGGCTGTAATCCCAGCACTCAAGAGGCTGAGGCATAAACTGTACAGTGAGACTGTCTCAAAAAGACAGAAAAAAAAAAGGCAATACTTTGTCTAGGAATGAATCTTAGAAAGACTCATAGTAGAGGCCTAT
>PVJX010028991.1:0-10289 GCA_004027295.1 Dolichotis patagonum | reverse complement strand
ACCATCTAACAAAAACAGTAGTATGGTCATCTAACTTACACACTTAAACTTATGTGCAATTATATCCTTTAGAGCACTTTCTTTTCCTCTCTAAAAATTATTTTTTTAAAAGGCAAAACTAGCAGGACATAGTGGCACATGGCTGTAATCCCAGCACTCAAGAGGCTGAGGCATAAACTGTACAGTGAGACTGTCTCAAAAAGACAGAAAAAAAAAAAGGCAATACTTTGTCTAGGAATGAATCTTAGAAAGACTCATAGTAGAGGCCTATGTCAAGAACACCCACTGAGCCAGGAGTAGTGATGCATACCTGTAATTTTAGCACCCTATGTGGCTGAAGCAGGAGGATCAAGCTCAGCCTGGGCAACTTAGTGAGACCCTGAATGGGAAAAAAAAAAAAAAACCACCCACTGGCAGCACAGCCAGCAACATTATCCTGGGAATACATGTTGTATCAGGTAGTTCATTATGTAAATTACACATGATACCTTACAACCATTTTGAAGATCAAGGGAGAGCCTCCCCATTTCAACTTGTCTAAGATGCCATCATTCATAAATCACATCATCGTCTTGTACGCACTGAGAAAATCGCCCCCATCTGATAATCACAGGCCATCACAGGACATCCCAACTTCAGGCCCCCTCCAAGCTCTTTCCTGTTTCTGATTCCTCTGCCTCAAGCTGTCTGGAACACAACACCCTTGAAACAAGACCCTCTGTGTCCCATGTCCTCACAGTCACTCATATTTAAGATCTACTGTTAAGATGAAACCGGGATAGTTGGGCCACTTGAGTTCCCCCAGAGCCTTTTCTGAGCTCCTGTAACCTCTGCTGCCACCACCACCCATCAGTGGTTTTATACACTTGTCTTTCAGATGAACTGTGAACACCAGAGGCATACAATGGACACACTGTCACACTTACTATAGTGTACTATAGTGTACAAGCCATAGCAACCCAAAATATTCCAGCCAGGAATTGTCCTAAGAGCTTTACAAATATATTACCTCCTTCATTTTCAAATAGAATAAACTGAGATACAGAGACATTTTATGACTTACAGGCGCTGTAAACAGACATTCATTTTAAAATTTATTAATTTTTAAATTGAAAGCAATATGCATTAGGGAAAAATTGTGTATCACACAACACAGTAAGCAAGAAAAAGTGAAGTCAGTTTAATAGCTTGGTTTCCTCAACCCAAAGACAACCCAAAGACATCATCTTTTCCATCATTCCAGAAACCTTTTTCTGCACTTAGAAATTCATGGCCAGGGATATAGCTCAGTAGCGCACCACCTGCCTGGCAAGCACAAGGTATTAAGTTCGAATACTGGTACAAAAGAAATTCACTTCATATGTATCTATATGTATTTTTCCTTTGTGTGTGTGTGTGTTTGTGGTACTGGGTGGGGTGTATGTGTATGTTTGTGGTTGGACCCAAGGGTCCCCAGTCCTTTTTGAGACAAGAGTCTAAGTCACTAAATTGCCAAGGTGAGGCTTCAATTTGCGATCCTACTGCCTCAGTGTCCTGAAGTGCTGGGATTACAAGCATGTACCACCATGCCTTTTTTTTTTTTAATAACACAAATGGCAACCTATGCATAATGTTCTGTACCTTAAATTATGCAGTGAATTTGACCTTCATCTGCACTTATGCAGATATGCACTTAAGGGGTTTTTTTTTCCCCCAGTACTGGGGACTGAACTCACTGAGCTACATCCCCAGTCCTTTTTGAGTCAGGGTCTTGCCAAACCTCTAAACTGTTCAAGCTGGGCTTCAACTTGCAGTTTTCCTGTTTGGACTTCTCAGACTGCTGGGACTACAGGCATGCGACACTTCTTCCAGCTTCTAGGGCTGTTTTTACCAAAATTCTGTATGTATGTATTTTTATCTTAATCCAAGATTGTTTTTTGGGTTAATGAAATCTTGGCAGGACTTGTATCTCACCACCAACAGGATCACAAAAGCTTTCAATGCTGGAGGTGATAGGGCACACTGTAACCCCAGCAGTTGGGAGGGTAAGGCAGGAGGATTGCCACAAGCTCCAGGCCAGCCTGGACTGCACAGTAAGACTGTCTCAACACTCCCCATCCACCTCCCCCGCCAAAAAGCTTTTAAATGTATAAGACACATGGAGGGTTAGCCTTGTAGCAGTGTGCAGGCTGGATCAAGACAAAGAAAGACCTACCAGGTTGACATTTAATATGTTACTTCTGTAACAGAAAGTACCTATTATACCTTAGGGTTTTGGTGAAGGCTATCCAAAGTAAGACACACAAAACAGCACCAAATCTGGTTAGCAAAGTGAGCCTAAGAGCTTAGTACAGTACCAAAAGTGTGGTTAGTGCTCAGTAAGTTAGATATTATTAATTATATAACTCATGGTTGTTCATCTTTATAGCTCTGTACATGTCATGGTCCTGCTTAAGCATCCTCTGCCCTTAAGCTGTGCATTTATGTTCACTAATTTTTTCCCCAATACTTAGTTCAAGAACAGCCTTTTCCAGGAAGTCTTCCCTGACAACTGCAGGCTGATTACTGTACAAGCACTTGGATTAAGAACCTGTCATCACATGGCTTCCCACAGGTTATCAGCTTTGTCAGTATATCCTGGAACAAGCAAGCAGTTTTGGGACTGATTTAGGCCATATAAGCTCAGGAAGGCCACTTATAAAGTTTATAAACACCAAAAGAGCTAACAAAGGGCTGGGGACGTAGCTCAGTAGTAGAAACCTCGTCTAGTTTGAGTGAAGCCTTAGGTTCCACCGCCAGCACCGCACCACTTAATTCTTCACTTCTGAACCCACCACCCCAATTTCCATGAATATCATCCCCTCTCCTAGAAACACAAGTCTTTTTTTGGAGGATACGAAATTAAGTTTAATCTTTCTGGCTACAAACACATTCCAGTCATGCCTTCCTGAGGTTATAGCTGGGTCAGTTTGGTTGAATTTAAAGTTTTTCCTGAAATTCTTCAAACTACATTTACAAAATGTTTGTTGGCTTATATCTTTTCTAATAGTAAATTTATATTATCTTGATTTTATTCCTAGATGATCATTCATTCATTCAACAAATACTTAATTGTTTCCAGAACACTGTGATCTAGGCCAGGAGAGAAAAGTAGAGAACAAGACAGGCAAGATTCCTCAAGTCTGGTACAACTTTCTTGGTGTCTTCCCTTCTAGGTACTTATGATCCTTTATGGCAACCACTTTTTCACTTTCTTCCTCAGGCTGTGCTTTTCAGTTCTGTATGCTGATCTTTCAGTAAAGTAATTGACTTGTGCTCTAAGTACCTCACAGCTAACTGAATTTATGTCAAAATTCATGAGTCTCAGCGGCACAAGAGCCTGCTTGGCAAGGGTGAGGTCTTGAGTTCGATCCCTGGTAGCAAAATAAATAAATAAACAAATAAATTCATGGGTCTCATCTTTCTCATTCAGAATGACTCTAGATTATATATGCAGTCCCTTACAAAATAGGTACAAACTGGACATGGTGGCACATGACTATAATCCCAGTACTTTGGAAGGCTGAGGCAGGGGAGACTTTAAATTCAAGCCCAGACAATTTAGAGACTCAGCAAGACCCTCTCCCAAAATAATAAATAAATAAATAAATAAAACAAAAAGGGCTTGGGATACAGGTCACTGTCCTAGGTTCAATTCTCATTACAGGGAGGGTGGCTCGGGAGGGGGTTTCAAAGTCTAAATCAAGTTGTAGAAAAGAAATGGCAAAATATGGGATCAGGGGTCCCATATTTTGGGTCAGTGGGTCAAAATATGAACAGGGGTCAGTGAGAAGAACATAAAGAACTGACTTGCAAAATAGTTTGAGTTGGGGGTCTCTAAGTGGAGGCAGAGGTGAGAGTAAGGTGGTCCTCCACCCAGAAATCACATACTACATTTATGGAAAACAAATATTACGGGGCGGGGTTAAAAAGCATAAAGCGGCCTCAAAAAATGTTTCTAGGCTTCCAGGCAAATTAAGAGCAAGTGGAGCACTGAACATAAGTGCCATACACATTCACAAGCCAGACATGTGCACTCCTATAATCTCAGCAATGAAGAGGCTGAGGCAGAACCATCAGTTCCAGGCCAGCCTGGGTTACACTGTGAGCTCAAGGGTGGTTTGGGCAACTTATCAAGACCCTATCTCAAAAAAAGGGGGTGGGGGGTAGGGATTTAGCTCAGCAGCAGAAGCATCTGCCTGGCAAACAAAGATCATGATCTCTGGTACAAAAAAAAAAAAAAGGCAGTCACAAACTTAAGAAAACAACCATAACACCCCCAAGAAACTAATCAAGAATAAGATTTGTCCATGACAGCAACAATGGTCATCAAATGTTTGCAAAGGAAATGAGAAAGCTATGAGCACTGCATCTATCAATCAATTAGGGAGACTTCAACCCTCGAGAGGGTAATTTCATTGGAGAAAAAGACACATTTGAGGCCCAACTTCTGACACTACAGACTCTCAGTGAACTTTGCACAAGAGACGATGGCAATCTGCTTTTTTTGTAACTGCAAAACAAAGTAATTCCATATTCAAACCAATGTTCTTTGTCCATCTCTACAGGTCATCATTTTCCACTAAGGACAGAGTCACAGGAGGAAAATAGAGAGAGTGGACCTCCAATCTATGAAATGCTCCAGCCTGCTAGCTCAGACACAATTATTTCTGGGATTTGAAAGATCTCCTGGATTACAGCTCCTGGTTTGGGGCTTTCAACAAAAAAAGCATTCAGTAAAATTTTTACAGAATCATGTGCTACTTATTTTTTTTTTTTTAAAGGATGCTTAAAGCATGCCGTCTTCCAAAAATCCAGAGATAATTTTAGATTGAAAAAACCTAGGCTTGCCAAGGGAATCTGAGAACTTTTCTATCTTGGTCTCCCATGCTAACCTACGTATTCTCGTGTGCAAAAATAGAGGAAGATTAGAATCTCAAATGCCAGACTGAAAAGTTGCCACAACAAACCTGAACTCTTCATATGGAGTTTATTATCTTGTCAGCAAGAAAGTAAATGAAACAGCAAAAAACTAGACTTTTTGCTTTAAAATACACATATTAAAAAATCTCAAATAATGCTCATTTTGGCAGCACATATACTAAAAAAAAAAAAACTCGGACAAAAAATATTCCGTGGGATTGTCAATGAAAATGATTAACAAGAAAAAAAGACACCATGAAAAGAAAATCCTGATTTTTAAGGCACATGAATATCTGAGCATAAACAATCTACTTATCAAATTAGTAAATCGTACCTTACAAGCACGTACTTACAAATTTAAGTCTAAAATAAGGCAAAAAAGTTAGTACAACTCACTAGTCACTTGGGTAATTTTTTTTTTTTTTTTTTTTTTGGTACCGGGGATCGAACTCATGACCTCGCGTTTGCCAGGCAGGCGCTTAAGCCACTGAGCTAAATCCCCGGCCCACTTGGGTAATGTTTTATACCTCAAACCAAAAATAAATTTTAAATAATTAAATAGTTAAAAATAAAAAACATCAAAATAAAAACCATGAAATGATGAGAAACAAACATGGCTGGAATTTTTTGCAACACTGGGACAGAGAATTTTCCAAATATATCAACAAAGGGAAAACTTTTTAAAAATGAATGTTACCTTTGACTTCATTTATAAATTTATCCTAATAATCAGACGAATCCTCTTTACAGACTATCTTGTGAAAAACTCGAGACAATTTAAATGTTCCTGAGTAGGGCTTGGTTAAATTATGGTATACTATTAAGTCCATAAAAATGACAATATACATCTGTATTTACTGGTATCACCACAAGGTTAGCAGTGGTTCTGAGTGGTAAGTTGGTGGATGATTGCCATTTTCTCTCCTAAGCTTTTTCTACTGTCTTGACGGTTTTACAAGACAGAGAATGAACTGCTTTTTCTAATGGGGGAAAGGGGTAGGATCGAGCTATCTTCAAATTGAGAGCCCCTCCAAGCTTAATGTTTTCTGGTGAATTGTATAAGAAATACAAACAAAATTCTTACCATGCCAACCAGGCATGCTTCTTTTCTCACACCGCACGGAGCAGGAAGACACACCCCTGACCCTGCGCTAGCCCCACGTATGTGAGCCCTTCGTTCTCGTCCCCGGCCCTCCGGCTCCCCGCGGACCCTCCCTTGGCCCCACTGCGCCAACAGGCTCAGCAGGGCCGGAAAATCATGTTCCTCCGCCGCCCGGCGCCACCGGGAAGGTGCGCGCGGCCGGCCTGGCAGCCGCGGGGCGGCGTGAGGGCCGCGTCCCCCACCAGTCCCGGTAGACCCCTGCTGCCCTGCGCCCCACAGGCTTCTGGCCCTTCGCGGACTGCTCCGCGAGCTTCCGGGAGCGGTCCCCGCGCCAGCCAGACCTCCCGAGTCCCGGCGGCCCCAGGGAGTCCCCTTCTCTCTCAGGACCGGCACCCACACTACCCGCCCCGCCCCTAGCGTCCCGCGCCCGCGAGGTCCCCGCTGCGCCCGCCGTCCCGGGCAAGCGTCAGGAGGCCCCTCCGGGCTTCCGTCCTCCCGGCCAGTGCTCGCAGAGCCCGGCGTCCTCCACAGCGGACGGGCAAGGGGCGGGAGCCCACGGCCCCGCGCCCTGCGGCCCTAAGCAGAGCAGCACCCAGCCAGTCAGTCTCACCGCCAGCCCAGGCCACGGCCCACAAGCCCACCGCCCACCGCTGGACACAGCCAGCCTGCGCTAGCCAGTGCCAGCTCACGCCCGCTCCTCACCTGCGACGCGCCCCGGCCCCCAGCACACTGCCCGGACCGGCTGTGTACACCGGAAGTGACGTCTCCAGACCGGCCCCGCCCCCGCCCCAGGACGGATCGCCGGACTGGAGCCGACCCTCCCTTCTCACCAGCGAGACGGGGGTGCCCCAGAGCGTCATCCCTGGGGGACCCAGGACCCGCTAGGGATACATATAGGGTGGGAGTTGAGATCTGACAGCCAGAGACCCAAAGGCCACCCTGCGCCTCCCCAGTATGACTTGGCCTCTGGGCGGGAGGGGTCGTCTATGGATTTATTATTGAAATTGATGACTGAAACATTGCGTGCAAGTTGCTAGGCCCTGAAAGACTGTAGGAACCAGATAGCACTCTTACCCTCACAGGTTTATTCTCTAGTGGTGGAAACCAAAGACAACTGTGACAAATCTGTGCGATAATATAGTGCCAATTGTGACAAGTGGTAGGAGGGGAAAGTGGAAGACTAACGGAGAGAGTATCTTGACCTAGTGGAGGAGGATGATCAGGGAATTCTCCAAGGAAAGGAGCAGGAGCTGAGATCCCTAACAGAAGGGAAAAAAACAAAAAATACTGGGGAAAAAGGACATGATATTACAACAGAAGAAAGAGCAGGTGTTTTTGTCTTCAACTGCTTTGTGTTTTAACAAGCCAGGGCCAAAAAATAAATATATAAACAAACTGGGCCAGGGTGCTGATAAATTAGATTTTAACTAAAAGCATTGTAAACCTAATGAATTTTAGGCAAGGGATGATTTGACCACATTTAGGGGTTTAAAGTGATTAATTTGACTGTAGTGTGAAGAACTGGGAGAGGGGAGGTAAGAGTGGATGTGTGAGGCTGGGGATGCAGCTCAATGGTAGAACACTTACCTAGCATACTTGAGGCCATGAGTTAGATCCCCAGCACCAGAGAAGGAAAGGGAGAGGAAAAAAAAAGAAAGCAAAAGATAAAACAAGGAGGGAGGAGCAAAAGGGAGAGGAAAAGAAGGAAGGGGGAGTGGCTGGATGCATATGTAATCCCAGTATTCCAGGCAGTTGAGGCAGAAGGATCACAAGTTTGAGCTCAGCCTAGGCAATGTAGTGATTTACGGAGAAAAACCAGTGAATATACATTTGTGTATTCATGTTCATAGTAGCATTCATAATAGCCAAAGTGCAGAAGCACCTCAGGACCCATGCAAATAAAAAATACAAAGTGGAAGGGAGTTGGCTGGGAATGTAGCTCAATGCAATGGCCCTGGCTTCAATTCCTAGTAACACCTCCCCCCAAAAAGCCAGCCAATATACAGAAGTTCTAGTATTTTCTTCCTATATCCCAATGGATTACTTTCTCAGGCTACAGGATGCAAACCTTACTTTGAAGGCCACTCACAGACTACGGTAGTAACAATGGGGATGGAGAAAACTGGCCAAATTTGTGGAAAATTTTAGAATAAAATTGATGCAAGTCAATGGTGAAAAATGGTGAAATGGGATGGTGAGAATGTCCTGAGGAAGATATTTGGGAGAGTGGAAGACAAAAAAAAGGACATGAATTTCATTATAAGATCAAGACCAGTGTGGTGGGACACACCTGTAATCTCAGTACAGAGGCTAAAACAGGAGGATTTCCAGGAGTTCGAGGTCAGCCTAGAATACCTAATAGTTCAAAACTAGTTTAAATTATATAGTGAAACCCTGTCTCAGAACAACAACAACAAAAAAAAGCCCTTGGGGATGAAGCTTTAGAGCTCAGGAGAGATATCTGGAAGTAATGTCATTATAGATTGAGATGAGGCTTTTGTGTGTGTCTGTGTTTTTGGTGGAAACCTTAAAATATGTCTCAGGAAGAGCTGGTGGGGAGAAAGAAGCTAAGGAAACCAGGGAAAGATGATCTAATTCATCTTGTGAGGTTCTACAGAGACTAGAGGGAAGGGATTTAAAATGCACAGTGGCAGGTTTCTTCAGTGGGTTTTTTTTTTTTTTTTGGCAGAGCTGTAAGGACAGTGGAAAAGCTCTAAAAGCACACAGGTGAGTGGACAGGAGAAACAAGGTAGAGCTTCTCACTAGCACTGAGGCTCCATTGCAGGTTGGTAGCCATTATTTAAGAGTAGAACCTTTCTTCCTGCTGAGTGACTTGTTACATACAGCAGCTGTCAGCTAAGAATGAAGAAAGTAGAGCAAAGACTGGTCAGCGCTTGGGTTGAGTAACACGGACAAGAGTGTTACTGACATCATGAGATCATGGGCTATGGAAATCACATATGTGTACGAGAAGGATGAGAAGTGCAAACGTGGGCTTTGGAGGAAGTGTTCCTGGGTATTTGTGTTATTTAGTTGCCTATGTAGCTGGGAAAGGGGTCAGGGATGATAGTGGAAGGCTCTCAGAGCTCAGCTGTGACTTTAAAAGGCTCAGAATGAGCCCATGTCTTTACACAGGCCCTCTGAGCTCTTATTACAGGGTCTGGGAGCTGCTGGGCCTTACTACAGAATCCTCCAGTGACAATACCTATAAAACCCCAGTTGAAACTTTATTTTTGGTGATGTGATTTAAAGCCAGAACCTTATGAATGCTAAGCTCATACTCAACGACTGAGCTACATCTCCAGCCCCTCCCTTTTGAAAAATTTTATTTGAAAAGAAAAGAAAAGAAAAGAAAAGAAAACAAACAAAATAGAAAAAAGGGTAGCAACAATACAAAATTCCAAGGAAGAAAAGAAAAGAACAAAAAATACTAAGAAATCATTACTTGATAACTTACATATTGTCATCTTGGAAATAGTTGTTCAAGTTATAAATTTAAAACAAAGTACACATTCAAACAATGAGACTGTTAACAGTTCTGCTCCATGATCTAACAAAAACAGTAATATAGTCATTCATCTTACACACTTAAACACACATGCAGTTATATCCTTTAGAGCACCCTCTTTTCCTCTCTTTTTTACAGTAGCAATTACACATTTTGGGTTTTATTACTCCTACATTTATTTCTTTTTGCACTAGAGACACAATGCAATATTTATAAATATGATTCTTATTTATTTCACTAATGAGTATAATCTCAAGTTGTCTCCATTTACCTATGAAGGCCTCAAGATCATCCTTCTTCATAGCTGAGTAATACTCCATTGTATAAAAATCCAACATCTTTTTCATCCACTCCGTGGTTGATGGGCATCTTGGTTGTTTCCAAGATTTAGCTATTACAAATTATGCTGCTATGAACATGGGTGCACATATATTACTGTGATATGATCTTCTCAGTTTTTCTGGGAAAATACCCAGGAGGGGAATAGCTGGGTTGAATGGAGCTTCCAGTCCTAATCTTCTGAGAATTATCCATACTGATTTCCATAGTGGTTGCACCAGTCTACACTCCCACCAGTAGTGGAGCAGTATTCCTTTTTCCCCACAGCCTCACCAACATTTGTTATCAGTTGATTTCTTGATGGCAGCTATTCTTTCAGGAGTGAGATGAAATCTCAATGTTGTTTTAATTTGCATTTCTCGAATGACTAGTGATAGTGAACATTTCTTCATGTATTTA
>PVJX010028990.1:0-23335 GCA_004027295.1 Dolichotis patagonum | reverse complement strand
CTCTGGTTGTCTAGCTTTGAAATTTATGCTTTCTTATGTCCCGTTCTGTTCTGTTTTGTTGTGTTTAATGTTACTCCCTTTTAAAATAAAATAAAAAAAATTAAAAAAAAAAAGCCGGGTCCTGAGAGTCTGTTCATTCTAGGGGACCTTGGGTGGTCCCCCTCAAGGAGTCATAGAGAGGCTTGGCTATCTCAGCAAAGTTGATAATCCAAAGTCTGCAATATCCCACAGCCCACAGAAATTCTTGTAGCCTGGGATGGGGGGGGCATAATAGTCCTGACTTCCTCTATCTCAGGACAGCAGAGTCTTTGCATTTTTCTCTAATTTAGCCTTGAGCTTAGGACAATCCTTTCGCCAATGTCCCATTTCCTTACAATAAGCACATTGATTCTTATCTAGAGGCGGGCAAGGCAGCTTTTTGTCGGACTTAGTGATTTTATCAGCCAAGACTTCTAGGACTTTAGTCAATTTTTGGTCTTTTGGGTCCTCTCGGTTCATCTGTCACCCCATTGATCGCCAGGGTTGATTCGGCTGATCTGGCTGGCTAGGCGGGTGTCCCCTTCCTCCCTCAACGATCCATGTGCATCCCTCCCGAAGCTGCGCGCTCGGTCAAAGAGGACGACCACCCCCGATAGAGGAGGACCGTTCCTCGGTCAAGGGTATACGAGTAGCTGCACTCCCCTGCTAGAACCTCCAAACAAGCTCTCAGGGTCCTCTTGGTTATCAAACACCTTTTGAGCAATTTCTAACAACTGACTAAGGTGCATTCTCTCAAATCCTTCAAGTTCCTGTAATTTTTGTTTAATATCTTGGGGCCGACTGGGTCACAAAGACAATGTTAATTGCCTGTGCACTTTTAGGTGCTACTGGGCCTATAGGTGTATAAGTGCGATAAGCCTCTTGTAATCTCTCCAGGAAACCCGAGGGGGATTCATTAGCCAATTGCCTTACCTCTGAGACTTTGGACAAATTGGTGGGTTTCCTGGCAGTGCCCTTAAGGGCTTTTAAAAACAACTGGCGATACTGATCAAGAACTTCCTTACCTCTGGCCGTATTGGGGTTCCAGTCAGGATGGGACAAGGGCATTCAAGATCAGGAGATGGGTTTCCACCCAGGATCGCGCACTGCTTTTCGGCCCAAGGTGCGGATGCATTCTCCTTCTTCTGCTGTAAACAAAAACCTGCAAAATCTGCTGGCAGTCATTGGAGCGGAGGGATCTTGAGCAAAGGGAGGAGGGCGGACGTTTCGGAAGAGGAGTCAGGTGATTCCAAACGCAGATAGCTCCTGGTCCAGATGGGGCTGGGCGGGAGAAAAGGTGGCTCCTCCTCTTGGGTCGAAGATGTCTGGGCCTAGGGCCAGTAGGGTGGCGGCAGGGGTTTTTTTTCTCCTTGGGGGGAAGAATCGGCATGGCTCAGGTTTCGGTTTCCCTTTGAGAGCCACTGAGAAGGGAGGAATTCCAAGTTGGTGATCTGAGCTCAACCTAAAAAAGTCTTTAAAGTTGTTAAGGACCAAGGGTAGAGCAGACAAAACGAAAAGTGCCTGGTCCAAGTTTTAGAAGTGATCACTTAAGAACAAAAACACAAAAACAGGCACCACAAAGGACAGGACAAACACTAAACACACACACACGCACTCAGAGGTTTTTCTATCCTCAGTCAAGTGACCTAAAGGGGAACAATTTTTATTATAACCCTTAAATCCAAAAGGCAGTATAAGACCTGAAACAGAAACTGAGGGTTCAAATGGGCAAAAGTTGCCCCCAAGTTACAAAGACACTGAACACAAAGCCAAAAAGTTGAAAGCTCTAAATTACAAATGTGCAAAAGACCCCCAAATTACAAATGGGCAAAAGAGCTCCCAATTACTGGAGGGCATCCCACTCCAGCACAGAAGGAGCACTAGGCTCGTCTGCAATTACAAATGTGCGCACCCCAAACAAAAGTACTTACAGATCTTAAACTGATTGGTGAAAAATAATTTGAGGAGGGGGTCCTCTAGTCCATCCCAGACAAGCCCCTAAATGCTGTACCCCCAAAATGAGACAATGTCCAAAAAGAAAAAAAAAGGGAAGCACTTTATTTATGCTGGTACCCAGTGGCACAGACACAATGGAATTTGCAGAACTGTGCAACCAGGTTAAACTGAGGGGTTTATAAAGGGAGAAAAACGCAAAGCAAGGGTGGGGAGGGGGGCTGAGGGGAAGAAGGCTTTTGTTACAGCTCGTGGTCATTTACTGGAATTTTACAGAGTGCAAAGGTTACAACTTTGTAGTTTGGTGGTCAGCTAGTTCCTGGAAGTTTACAGAGTATGAAGGTCACAGCTGCACAGGAAAGGGGGTTTTGGCTTTGTCTCTGGAATTTCGCAAGGAACAAAGGTTGAAATCTAGGACAATGGAAACGAGGCATACAGAACAGGACAGCGATGCTTTGGTTAGAGTACAACAATCCTCTTGCCTGAGCCTCCCAAAGTGCTGTGATTACAGGTGTGCTGTGTAAAAAAATTCTTACAGGATTAAAGGTGGCAGAAGCAGAATTTTTTTTTTTTTTTTTTTTGGTACTGGGGATTGAACTCATGACTGCCTGCTTGCAAAGCAGGTGCTTAAGCCACTGAGCTAAATCCCCAGCAGAAGCAGAAATTACACTATCATCTAAACTGAAACAACCCTGTTTGGAAAATGTTTTATTTTTCCTAGCTACTTGGAAAATCAAATAAGAGGCCAGGGGTTTAGCTCAGCAGCTTATGTGCCTGCTTGGCAAGTGTGAGATTGTGAGTTCAATCCCTGGTGGGGGTGGGGGGAATCAAATAAGATCTGTGGTTTGGTTCGATATTTAGTATGAATGATTTCAAAGATTTTTTTTATAATGGTCTTGGAGATTGAACTCAGGGCTTTGAGCATGCTAGGCAGAGGGTATACTCCTGAGCTATACTCCCAACCCTGTACCCAAGTATTTTTTGGATGTTCTTTTGGGGGGGATTTTTTTCCTTTTTTGAAGTAGAGTCTTATTCTGTCATTCTTTTTTTGTTTTTGTTTTGGTACTGGGGAATCGAACTCATGACCTTGTGCTTTTGAGGCAGGCATTTACACCACTGGTCTAAATCCCCAGCCCTACTATGTAGCTCTTGAACTCAATTTGTAGCTCAGAGTGCTTCAGCCAAGTGCTGGGATTATAGGTGTACAGTTGTACACCTCCATGCCTGGTTGTTTTGTTTTTATTTTTTGTTTTTGTTTTTGTTTTTGTTTTTTGAGATGAGATCTCATGTAGTTCAGGTTATCCTTGCATTCTCTATGTATCCCAGGCTGACCTCAAATTTGCAGTGATCCTTCTGCCTCAGCCTCCCAAGTGCTAGGATTATAGGCATGAGCTAGGCTAGACCTATGTAGTTTTTACTTTATACCTCAGATAAGACTGCATTACCAGAAGTTTGAAGAAGGTATGAAGTTGAATAGAAGGCTCTTGGGTCCTTGGAACTTCATGACAGGTGGAGTTTGAAGGCTGTTCAGCAAGGGTGTGGCCTAATTATTTAGTGATTCAGAGTTGAGCAGTTCAGCTTCCTGAGATCACCTAGGCCTTGCTCCTCCCCCATCCAATACCAATGTTTCTTCCTACCTGTGCTCTTCCTCCTTTGTCTCCAGAGATCCAGCTCTGGCATGAGTTAAATCTGTAGCACAGAGATGGTCATCTCCAACCAGGCCTACTTCAGCTGTTTTAGAGGCTTAACATTTAGGATCTCAACCATAATGGGTAGATCCACCTTGCAATCCACTCAACACAGAGACCCCTGCTCAAGGATTTACAGGGTGGGGTCCTATATAAGATCCCAACCAGTCTTACACTGAGTCACTTCCACCACCTCCCCTTGCACACTCCTTCTTATAGTAAATCCAGTCCTTCTGGGAAAGAGGGCAGTGGAGCAGAAAGAAGGAGCTTCAAGACTGAGCCAGAATATTGTGCCACCAAGAGAATCAGTACCACCTACTCTTCAGCAGGCCTTCATGGAATTCCAAGTACATCCGGGTCAGACGCCCAGGCTCAGAGGAAGAAAAAGGAGGTGAAGTAGGTGTCAGCATACACTTTATTTAACTTTTGTTTTTCTTCAGTACTAGGCATTTAATTCAGGATCTTGTTCATACTAGGCAAGTACTCTGCCAGACTTTAGCTTTGGGTTTTTTTCTTCTTGAGACACGGTCTTGCTATGTAGTTCATGTTGGTTTGGAACTCACAGTGACCCTCCTGCCTCAGCCCTCCAAGTGCTTGGATTGCAGCTGTGTGTCACCACATCCAGCTATGCCACTGAGTTTTTAAAAATTTAACTTTGAGACAATGAGAGAATAGACCACTTTCTGGGGTGAAACTGAACAACTACGAGTTAACTGTGCAACTAAGCTGCCTGGGGAATTTAATGTAGCTGAGCTCTCTGAGGAGATTGATGGTTTTGACCCCAACCATGTACAAGTTCAGCTCTCTGAACCCCCGTCTGAAACTCCTGCCCCCTTGATCACTGTTCATTTCCTTTTAGTCATCGCTTTTGCTTCTGTAGTTTTATTCTGCACTGATTTCCAATGAAAAATTGCCCCATAGGATAGACACAACATAAAAGTGGAAACAGGGTTTTGTTCTCTGCTCTTAGGTGGATGCTAGTCCCCTGAGGACCCAGGCTATAAACTGCTCTTTGGCCTATTCCTCTGTCTTGTTGTTTCTGTTGGAAATACTGTGCAGACTACTGCTTCAACAAGATCTCACTAAATTGTCCAGGCTGGGCTCTAACTTGGATCTTCTTGCCTTAGCCTCATGGATTACATGTATGCATTGCCACTTTAGTCTTAAATTTTGACAAGGCTCACTAGAAGTGGAAGCCCAATGGGCGTGGTGGCACATGCCTATGATCCCAGCACTCTGGAGGCTGAGGCAAGAGGATCATCACTAAGAATTTGAGGCCAGTTTGGGCTACATAGCAATCCTGCCTCAGAAAAATAGAAAATAAATAAAAAAGAAGTGGACACTCTCAGTGAGGACAGTCTGTCACTCTTGGTGAGCTATTCCTTGGTCTCCCTTATTCTCTTGGACAAAAGTTCAGCATATTCTGCAGCTTCTTCTTTTTGTTTTTTTGGAGATAGGATCTTGCTGTGTAACCCAGGCTGGCCTTGAACTTGAGGAGATATTCCTCCCTCAGCCTCCTGAGTGTTGAGAGTATAGGCACACACCACTATGCTAAGTTCTTATTTTTCTTAACTCACTATTTGTTCAGAGTAGTAAATTGGGATTTGTGTTGCAGGAAAATAAAATGACAAGATGCTGGATCTTGGGTATTTTGCTTCTGGGTTTCACACCTTCTTTCCTTAAGGTCTTTTTCACAACATATTGGTACACATCATATACTTTATTTTTGTTTGTTTGTTTGAAATCTATTTATTTTATTGTGGTGCTAGGGATTGAACCTAGGACCTTGTGTGTGCTAGGCAAGTGCTCAACTGGTGAGCCACACTCTCAGCCTCCATCATGTACCTTTTTTTTTTCCTTTTTGAGATGGGGTCTCACTATGTAGCTCACTTTGTATCCCAGGTTGGTCTCAGACTTCCAACAATCCTCCTGCCTCAGCCTCTGAATGCTGGGACTACAGGAGTGCACCACCATGCCCTGCTCCCATCAATGTACTTCAGAGACATTGAAAAGTATGTATTTGCTCAGTTTTTTGAGCCCCAAGAAACTAGGCACAAAAGTTTCAGGTTCATATCTTAGTCACTTAACCACTGTTGGAACAAAATAATCAACATCCCTAATTTAAATAGAGGTTTATTTGACTCACAGTTTCAAGTGAGTTCAAAGTCAACTTACTCCAAGGCAGAAGCAGCATGGATGGAGAGCTTGAATCGTTGCTAGATCAAGGTCAACCTTGGGCTACATAGTGAATTCAAGGCCAGCTTGAACTACACAAAAAGATCCTATCTTTAAAAAAAAAATTCTGGCAACAAGGGGCCAAGGAGATTTTTAGTTTCATCTTGACATCATCACTTGTCACCTACAAAGTACCAGGGACAGCTATATGAGCCCCTCTCTTTCTATCCCTTGACCCCCACCATTCCCAGTGTTCAATTCTTCACCAACTTCAACCCCTTCTGCCTCTTAACTGTCTCCCAATCCCTGCTGTAACCCCTCTCTTAGGCGATCCTCTCTTGCCTGGATTGTGACAGCAGTCTCCCTGTCAGCTGTCCTTGTCAGGGGGCTGGTCACTGCCATTCATTGTCTCCACAATGCTGTCTGAGTGATCAGTCTATTATAGTTCTTCATGCCTGGGTGAACATCTCACTGTGACCTCCTCGATGCCTTGAAAAAACCCACAATGTCAATGTGGCTTATAACGCCCGTCTCCATCTTGCCAGAAACTTCCTTTTGCAGTTCCCCAAATGTGCTCAAGATGTTTCTTTTACCTCAAAGTTCTGTTCAAGTCCTGCAACATTATTCAGGTCTCAGCTTGGAGGCCACTTTCTCCAGAAACTTCTCCCAGACCTGGTCCACCCTGCCAGACTGGGTTAGGAATCCCCAGGTTATGCAATCAGGATTGCCCCAACCCTGGAGGGGTTCATTTCCCTGGTGAGTGTCTCTATTTCAATCACTTCCTCTGCTCTCTGACACCTCTCATCTTTCTAGGATCATCTCAAATTTGGACTTGTCTAGAACTCCTGGGGAGTGGACACAAAGTAGCTCTTGAGTCAGAACATCCCTAGCCCAAGCCTCACCTCACCTCTGCCACATCTAGTGATGCCAGGCTGAGCTTGGCACTTCTCCTTTGAGAGTCTTGCTTTCAGTCTTGTAAACCAGAAGTGATCACTTTAATGATATCCACTTTGTGCTTGTTATTAGTAAAACTACAGATGTTAAGGAATATTTTAAACACCGAAGTGTTATGCAGATGTGAGGATGGGGCTTCTTTTCCCTGACACCACACCGCTGCAGCACCCGTGGGTACCTACGTGCTATCTGCACTTTATCAGACCCTGCTGTCAGTGATCTACTGTCCTCTGCCAGAGTGGAAGCTGGCTGGGGTTGCATCTTTCCCGGTTATTCTGAATCCCCTAAGTTTCAGATATTAGAGGCCAGCAAATAGATGCATGCGTTTACTAGGATTACAAGCAGCCTCCACTTACTAATCACCTATAATGCACTAAGTACGTTATGTATATTATTTCTAATTCTCAAAACTACCCAAGATACAGGCTACATCTATTTTATCTTTCTCTACAACCAGAGACTCAGAACAATTAACTAACACAAGTTCACAGAGCTGTTAGGACCCTGGAAGCAGGGATCTTGAGACACTTTCTAGCAGGTTGACATTGAGGGACTCATGGCTTTCCACCTGCTGGCACATCTCTTAATCATCAGCTGAGCTGTGTGCAGATAAAGAGAAAACAATAAAAGTGAGAGCCTCGTAAAGGAGGTGGCCTCGTAGTGATGATCCAAACACAAGGACAGGAGACTTGAATTGGAAATTAAAGTATGGCTGGCTCTGCACAAGATACTATGACAAAATCCTGGTTCTGTGGCTGCAATGGGTGACAGGTGGTCAGGAAAAGCCTTGGACTTTTATACGAAGACATAAGTCAGAGTGGGATCTAATGGTCAGATCACTCGCAAAAAGGGTTGTTCAATTGTTCCGAGAGGTTCCCCGCTCCCTGACCAAGAATCTGATCCGGGAGGAGATGCGGTGTTCATAGTGAACCACTAGGTGGCACTATGGGAGGAGACCACGCAAATTAGTATCCTATTAGAATCTCCTAATCTGAAGAGAGGATTGTAAAGCAAGGAAAGGTAAACTCCGTTTACAGAAATGTCAGGTGACCCTAACCCTGCTTTTGTGTTGGAGCCAGTACCAGAAACACGGGTTTGTCTACATCCAGTGCACCTACCGTTTAATGCCCATTAAATCATATTCCCTGCCGTGCATGATGTGGGTTTATTCGAGTCACTGACAGACATCTTTCCCAGCCTCAGTCTTGCTGCCCATTAAATGGAGAGTTAGTCTGGTTCGTTTGTCCCTGCTGTAGCCACTAGTCACATGTGGCTATTTGAATTTAAATTATTTAAAGCTAAAACTAGTTAAAATTTAAAATTCACTTCTCAGTCACACTCCCCACATTTGGAGATCTCGGTAGACAATTGTACATAGTAGCTGTGGTTGGACAGCACAAATATAGAACATTTCCACCATTGCAGATGGTTCTATTGGACAACACTGGATGTTATTTAAGATACTTTCAGCTTTAGTATCCTGTGACTCCTCTCTGCAAGCATTGGCGGGTGTAGGATTAAATACATATGATTTTCCAACTTTCAGCTTGAGATTCAACCATATACAAGCCCTGGCGGAGGGGAGATACAGAAGAGAATATGACGCATAGAAATCTGCTTATGGATCTGATATTCCAAAGGGCCTAAGGTACTAACTACAAAAAACTACAGCTCTCCCAAAGTAGCTTAGAACAATGTGTTAAAATATGCATACACATCTAGTTAAAATGCAGTTTTTTATTCAGCAGGTCTAGGGTAGAGTCTGTGAACTTGTGTTTCTTTTCTTTTTTCCCTTTATTTTTTTTTTTTTGTGAGACAAGGTCTTACTGTGTAGGCCAGACAACTTGAACTTGTAGTTGTAGTGATGCTCCTGCCTCGGCCTCTCAAGTGCTGGGGCCACACCCAGTTCCTGAATTTCTAATAAGCTCCTGTGATGCCATTGCTGCTGACCCCAAGGTACATTTTAAGCAGCAAGGGTTTAGAGAGGTCTGGGTTCAAATGTCACTCCTGGATAGATCCTTCTTCTTGATCCTCTGTACGAGGCTAGAGAATCTCTTCCAGGTCTCTATCATCCCTCACACTTCCCAACACTTTTCAAACCATAATGCCTCCCCTTTAAAAATAAAAGATAAAATAAAAATAAAATCTATGTCTCAGCCACCCACATGGAGAGGCAACCTGTGTTGTCTCACTCCCACGCTCCCAGTCTCCAGCACAGTGTCTGGCAAGTAGCAATGCCAATTTGAATTTTGAGAGTTCTTTACTCTTTATGTAATATAGATACAACTGCTTTACCAGACTTGCTAATATTTTCTCTTTCTTAATTTCTATTTTTATTAGTACATGAATGGTTAAATTCATCATGGGGGTTGTACATATACATGACACATCTTAATCCTTTGGATGTCTCCCTCAAAACAAAAAATAAAGGCTGGGGATGCAGGTCAGTGCAAAACCATGGATTTGGTCCCTAGTTAAATAAATAAATAAACTCATTTTTCACCAGATGTGGTGACGATATACACTTCCAATCCCAGTGCTCTGGGAGGCTGAGGCAGGAGGATGGCAAATTCAAGTACAGCCTGTGAAATCTGGTGATTAGCAAGACCCTCAAAATCAAATAAAACAAAGGGCTGGAGATGCAGCTCAGTGCAAAGGTACTGGGTTCAACTTTTAGTACAAAAAAAGTTTCAATTTCTAACTGTTAATTATTAGAATATAGAAATATGAAGAGATATTTTATATAGTGATTTCATTTGCTATAATCTTTTGGGGGGGGCTTTTTTTTTTTTTTTTTTGTGGTACCAGGAATGGAACTCAAGACTTCACGTTTGCCAAGCAGGCACTTATGCCGCTGAGCTAAATCTCTGGCTTTTTTTAGTGTTTTTGAGACAGTTTCTCTTCACAATTCAAGCTTGCCTTGAGCTCACTTTGTAGCTCAGGTTGGCCTTGAACTCACCGGAGTTCTGGGATTACAGGTATGTGCCACCACACCCAGCCTAGTGTCATTCTTAATAGTAAAGTACTAAATATTTTCCACATATGACTGGGAAGACATTAGGATGTCTGCTCTTACTGCATGTATTCAGTCTTGTACTGGAAATCCAAGCCAGTAAAATAAGAAAGAAAAATAAACACATTGAAGCAAGAAGATTGCAACTTTTAGTCCCATCTGGGTAATTTAGCAAGACCCTACTTCAAACTATATTTTTATATATTTGGGATGTTGCTTAGAGGTTGATTGCCCTTCAGTTCTTTCCCTGGTATTGTAAAAACAAACAGGTAGATGGCATATAGGTTGAACAGGAAGAAGTACAACTGTCTTCACAGTGGACATGCTGTGAAGCACACCCCCCACACACAAAAACTACTAAAAAGCTACTAAAGACACAAAAAGAAGAAAAAAGCAGCAAGATGTGGTGGGGTACACCTGTAATCCCAGCGTCGCATCCGGGATGCTGAGGCAGGAGGATCACCACGCGTTCAAAGGCCAGCCTGGGCTACATAGTGAGTTCAAGGCCAACCTGAACTACATAGAAGACCCTGCCTTTAAAAAAAGTGAGGAGTTACTAGAACTGTTAAATTTAATAAGATCGTATCAAACAATCTGGGCATGGTGGTACACAGCTGTAATGCCAGCACTTGGGAGCCTGAGGCAGGAGGACCACTGTGAGGTTGAGGTCAGCCTGCGTTACATAGTGAGTTCAAGAAGTGTGGACTGCATAACAAGACTCTGTCTCAAAAAAATTAAATTAATTTTTTTAAAAAAGAGGTGAGAAAAAGAAAAAAGACCAAGATTATCCTTTCATCAGCAACTCAGTCCCACAATAATTAACTCACTCTCATCATAATGGCCTTAACCCATTTGTGAGGGCAGAGTCATTGTGACCTAATCCCTCTTTGTTTCTTTCTCCCTTTTAGAGCCTTTACACTGAGCTGCATCTCCAGCCTATTTTTTCATTCTTTTAATTTTGAGACATGGTCACCCTAAATTGCCTGGCTGATCTAAAAATTGTGACTTTCCTCCCTTAGCCTTGTGAGTAGCTGGGATTACAAGCATGTGCCACCATGCCCGTCTTCTCCAGTTTCTTAAAAGTGAAAGCTAAGATTATTAATCTTTTTTTTGTTTTTCAGGTTTGATGCTATAGTTTCTGCTAAGCTTTGCTTTAAACTATGTTCTGTGGAGTTCATTACTGAAGTTATTCAATTCAAAATATTTTCTAGTTTTCTTTCTGACTTCCTCTTTGGTTATTTAGCGGAAGTGTATCATTTAATTTGTTTTATGGCCCAGAGGATGGTGTTCCCCTCCTCTTTTTTCCTTCCCTGCTAGGGATCGAACCTGGGAACTTGTACATGCAATTGAGACAGGACAAGCCCCTCATCTTTCCCTGTTCCTGCTGGAGCTGGTGTGTTGTTACCCTCTCCCTGGCTTCCCTCTCCCTGTTCCTCCCCTTGGCTTCCCTTTTCTCTGGTCTCCCTGCAGTGGACTGGGATAGTCTGCTTCAGTGTCCACCCAGGCTATCAAACCACCATTCTACACCCCCAATATGAGTCCAGCCAGGCAGGCACCCCTGCCACTCTCCCACCACTTCAGATGATACTCTTCTCTTTTTAAAGAAGGGAGGGATACCCTGGATTGACTAACATTAGAAAGGGAGTGATCGCAGCCCTTTATTTGCATACCCAACATTCACAACAAACTTTCAGCCCTGCCCCTCACTGAAACAGGCCTGCAGCTGCTATATAAGCAGCAATCCCCAACCTCTTTAGTCTTAGGGAGCTCTTGCCAAGGTACTGATTCCCCTGTGTCATAGCCCAGGCTCTGTTAAAGACCTATGTTAGTATTATCATAATTTATGTCTGCGGTAGTCTGGGCATCAAAAAGCCGTGAGTCAATTTGGGATTGTTTTACCCTAAGTAGTGTGGACAGAGCAATGGTTTCCAAAGAAAGAGCAATAAACACTCAGCTAATACCGAAGAGATTAAGAAAGCAATACCCAGTAGAGTAGACCTATGGTGTCTGACACAGCTGGTGTTGGGTGACGATAGCTGGCAATAGCAGTAACCAGCAGTCGGCTTTGTCAGCTGTTGGTGTCCAGCATTACCTGGTGTCACCTGATGACACTGAGATACTCACAGAGCTTTGCCAATTCATGATTTCCATCTGAACTGAGCAAAACACCCTAGGCTTACTGGCAACACTAGAGAAATGCTCTGTATACAACTGAGCTACATTTCTAGCCCACGTATGTGTCTCAGTGAATGTTTCATGTACATTTGAATTGAATGCACCTATTTTGCTGTTGGTGATGGGATATTAAGATATTCTCTAAAAGTTGAATAAGTCAAATTGTTTGATAGTGTTCTTTTATCAATTATGAAAGAAATGTGTTAAAAATCTTCAGTTGTAATTTATGGTTTGTGTAGTTTTTTCTTCTTAAATTTTTTAACTTATTAATTTTTTTGTTTGTTTTTTTGAGACAGGCCTGTGTGTGCTAAATTCACATTCTGTCATTGAGATACATCCTTAGCCTTGTGTCAGTTTGTTTGTTTCCTTGGTATTGCGCATTGAACCCAAAACCTTTGCACTGAGCTATATCCCCAATCCCTTTTTTCTTTTCTTTTTTCTTTTCCTTTTGGGAAGACTCCAAGTTAGAAACCAGATCAGTGACAATTCTTCTGTTAGCAAATGATTATCTCTCTCTCTCTCTCTCTCTCTCTCTCTCTCTCTCTCTCTCTCTCTCTTTTTAATCAGTACCAGGGATTGAACTCAGGACCATGCGCTTGCAAGGCAGGCGCTTGTACTGCTGAACTAAATCCCCAGCCCCCCCCCCAATCCCTTTTTATTTTTTATGTTGAGACAGGGTCTTGCTAAGTTGCCCAGGCTGGACTCAAGCTTGCAATCCTCCTGCCTCAGCTTCCCAGAGTGCTGGGATTACAGGTGTGTGCCACTATACTTGGCTTGAGTCTTGCTTTCTTAATCCAATATGAAAATTTTTGCCTATTATTTATTTATGTTAGTAAATATAGTATATTACACTTAATATATGTATGTCACTTAGCACAATTAATCTTCAAGCATTATACCATTTCCACATACTGTTAGAACATTAAACCATACACTGTAGGAACCTTCTGGTTCCTTCCCACCACCTTTTGCACTCTGTCATGCATTTTGCTTTTAAATATGTTAGAAAGCAGACATAATATGTTGTTATTTTTACTTTAACTGTATTTTAAAGATTTTTAAAAATGTTTTCCACATTTACTTTATTATCTACCACTTTCAGCACTCTCTGCAGATCTAGTTTGCCTCTCCCATCCTATTCCCTCCTGAAGGAGGAAGTCTGCTGACAACAGATTTTCCCAGCTATTTTTGTTGCTTTGTCAGCTTTTGGCCACCTCTGCACACCTGCGCTGCAGAGCTGCTTCTTTTCATGCTCTTGTGTCTCCCTTCTGGCTTGTGACTTGGTGCTGGGCTCCTTGAGGAGGATTGTCCTGGTCAAGTGTGTGTGTGTGTGTGTGTGTGTGTGTGCGTGTGTGTAGTGGTGGTGGTGGTGGTACTGGAGTTTGCTCTCAGGAAGAGCTGAGCTATGTCCCCAGGCCCCCTTAGCTTTTATTTGATTTTGAGACAGAGTCTCATAAGTTGCCCAGACTGGTCTCAGACTTGCAGTCCTCCTGCTTTGGCCCCAGAGTGGCCGGGAGGCTACCACGCCTTTGTGCAATGTGGTGTTTTGTTCTGTTTTGTTTTGTTTCATTTCATTGTGCTAGGAATTGAGCTCAGGGCCTTGTGCATGCTCGGCATGCTCTCTACTACTGATCTATATCCCCAGTTTCAGTCTTAAGCAGGCTCCATGTCTCCAGGCTCAGGCTTGATCTCTCTGCATTCCGCCCCTTCTGTGGCAGCCCTTTTCTACCCTGTGTTTTGCTTGGACCTCAGTATTAGCAGACCTTGGCTTGGGGTTCTCTAGAAACCTGGGCCCAAGGTGGTTTCTTGTCCTTTCTGGAGAAGTGGAGAGGGTTTGCTTCTACAGCTCTCCCCACTGTACTGTTCTTGTAGCATAGGGTGAGAGTGTTTCCTATCCAATCACCACCCTGATCAAGTGGTTTTGCTTCTATGCTTGCCCTAGAATTAAAAAATCTTTGTCAAGACCTGGCATGAGACAGTTTGCTTTCCCTACAAAAGAGGCCTTTTGCTTGTTGGGCAGAAGGGTCTGGAAAAGCCAGTGGAGCTCTCTGCTACTCCTTTCACAGCAGCTTATTATCTCCTGCACATCCTTGCCCCTGAGATCCTTAGCTCCAGTTTTTCTTACAAGCAAAAATAACTGGAGATCCTTGGTAGAGAGCCCAGAGTGACTACAAACACCCTCTGTGTCTGGAACCCAATCTGTATCGTAGCAAGCTGATGTGGTAGCACACACTCAAACTTTCAGAACGTGTTCAGAGCCAGGTATGCAAACCTGTAATCCTGGCATTTAGGAGGCTCAGACAGGAGGATTGCTGTGAGTTCAAGGCCATCTGTACTACATAGTAGTTCAAGACCAGCCTGAACTGCAAAGTGAGACCCTGTCTTCAAAAAAAATAAATAAATAAATAAAAATTTTAAAAATGTGTTCAAAATTTAGCTGATTTCTTCTTAGTGTTTTTGTTTTTTGTTTTTTTTTTTGTACTGGGGATTGAACTCAAGACCTCACGCTTGCCAGGCAGGTGCTTAAGCCATTGAGCTAAATCCCCAGCCCCCAGCTGATTTCTTCTTAAGCGTGTGAATAGCAGCTATCTTTTCCTGTGCTGTAACAAAGGTGATGATTCACGTGTTCCAAAACATCTTTGGGAAGAACGTACCTCTTTAGAATTTAGTTGACTTGGTTTCTTTGCAACTTGAGTTCTCTGAAGAGTTCAAGAAAAAATTTGACTTTGTAAATACTAGTCTTTTCCTCATTGTTAGGGTAGGAGCAATGGCTCTTTGTTACTTTTTTCAAGCAAGATAGAAGTAGAATCCTGGAAACTTTACTTTTGTAATTGAAAGAGGTATTTTGGATATCTTTTTATGACAATAATAAAGGATTAGCCATTCTGACTGCAGTAGAGCACCCCACACAGGAATTTTGCCAAAAATAATTATCCAACCTACAAAGCTGGGTCCAACTTTTGCTGCACCTCCACAGCTTGACTCAGGCATTAGGGAATGTGGGGCCTGTATTAGTTCACTGTGCTCTAACAAAGTACCCAAGCTTAGGTTATTTATAAAGAAAAGAGGTTTATTTGACTTTCGTGGGCACTGATATCAGTCCATGTGCATAGATATAGAGATACTATATGTTTGTATTCTTTTTTTTATTTTCAGGGTAGTAAAATACAACAGAAGAAGACAGAACAAAGCCAATCCAGATAATGCAGTGAACTTGGTACAGAACTTCACAGCAGGATACCGGGATAACAGTAATAGGTACCATAGTATATCTTGTTATCTTCATAATAGTTGTCCAGTTAATTAGGTATAGTGAAATCAAACCAAAAACAGAACGTTATAAAACCAATCAAAACAGAATATTGAATAGAGCCAAACAATTACTCAGAACAAAGCAAAACAGTGAAAACAATACTTGCCTTCAAAGAGAAGACAGAAGGAAATTCCCCATATTTGCTATACTGCTTACTGTCATCCTCCCAAGAGATGCTCAGACCTCTGGCCCCCAGTTATTAACTTGGGGTGGGGGGGTAGGTGGGATGGTATGTTTGATTCTCAGCCCAAGCACCCATAGGTTCACAGAGACGCTGACTAGTTCTCTTCCTGGCTTGCCTGCTGCAGCCAATTACCAGGAAGACAGAAGTGTTACTTTCTTGCTCTAACCCTAAGTTCCAGCATGACTGGATCTCAGGAGATGCTGACTGGTTCTCTTCGTGGCTTGCCAGCCAGAAATAGTATATTTTTGTTGTTGTTTTGGGTTTTTTTATTTTGGTTTTTGAGACAGGTCTCACTTTGTAGTACAGGCTTGCCTTGAGCTCACTGTGGTCCTCTTGCCTCAGTCTCCCAAGTGCTGGGATTACAGGCGTGCGCCACCACATCCAGCAAGATACTATATTTCTATCTCTATATAAATTAGGGAAAGTAGTAATAGGGATTGAAACCAAGGCCACACCTTTGCTAGGCAAACACTGCCATTAAGTTACGTCTCCAGCCCTTTTTAAATTTTTATTTTATTTTGTCTCTTATTATAATTGATCAAACAATATAAGCACAAACCATTTTTAATGAACTAAGAAATCACTAGTATGATTATCTTAGTTATCTTTCATGTGTGTGTATGTGTATCTATCTACATATATATATAATATATATATTATATATATATATATATATATATATATATATATATACACACTTGGTTTTTCCTTTTCCCTTCCTTCATTTATCCTTTCACCCATCCAAGTTGTTCTTTTCTTTTGAGCTGTTTCTTTCTCTTTCACAATATCTATTTTGGATCTTACTTACATTTTCATTTTCTTATACTAGGGAGACAATATGATGTTTACACAGGTGGCTTTGGTTTATTTCACTTATGAGTATGGACTCTAGTTACATCTATTTATACACCTATAAAAACCTATCTTATACACCTATAAAATCTTCAAGTTTATCCTTCTTTATAGATGAGTACTACTCCATTATATAAAATACCACATCTTTTTAATCCATTCCTCAGTTGATTGGCATTTGGGTTGCTTGCAAGACTTAGCTATTACAAATTGTGCTGCTATAAACATGGGTGCACACATATCGCTGTAATATGATATTTTTAATTCATCTGGGAAAATACCCAGAAGGGGAATAACTGGGTCGAATGGAAATTCTAATCTTAGTTTTTTGAGGAATCTCTATACTGATTTCTACAATGGTTGTACCAGTCTACACTCCCACCAACAGTGGAAAAATGTTCCTTTTTTCCCACAGCCCCACCAGCATTTTTGTTTGTTTGTTTTGGGTTTTTTTGATGAAAATGTTAACCTTTATTACTGCTTTTCTTTTTTTTTATTTTAACGAGAATAAAACAAAGAGGGCAGAACAGAGCAGATCAGAACAGGACAAGCATTTGTTATTGGTTGATTTTTTTTTTTTGTACCAGGGATCGAACTCATGACCTCACACTTGCCAGGCAAGCTCATTGATTTCTTGATAATAGCCATTCTTTCTGGGGTGAGATAGAATCTCAGTGTTGTTTTAATTAGCATTTCTTGAATATTTTTTCATATATTTATTTGCCATTTATAATTCTTCATCTGAGAATTGTGTATTAATCTCCAATGCTCATTTTTGGTTTGGTTTTTTGAATTTATGGGGAAGGGTCTGAGTTTTTTCAAATCTTTGTATGTCCTAGATAGAAGTCCTTTGTCTGAGAGACAGTTGGCTAAATTTTTTTTTCCCACTCTGTGGGTTTTCTTTTCACTCTGTTGGTGATTTCTTTTGAAATACAAAAATCTTTTAATAATATGAGATCCCAGTTGTTGATTCTGTGAAGTACGTCCCATGCTGTTTGGTTTTTGTTTATGAATTCTCTGTCTACTCCAGTGTCTTCAAGATTTCTACTTACTTTCTCTTCCAGGAGGTTTAGTGTTTTTTTGTTTTAATATTTAGATCTTTGATCCATTTTGACTTTAGTTTAGTGTATGGTGATAGACATGGATCTAGTTTTAGTCTTCAAAATGTGAATTTTTATTTTAAAATATGATATCACAGATTGGTATGGTGGTACATGCCTGTAATCCCAGCACTTGGGAGGCTGAGGCAGGAGGATCACTGCAAATTTGGTCCAGCCAGGGCTATACAGTGTGACCCTGTCTCAAACAAACAAGCAAACAAACAGACAAACAAATAAAGGTCTCATTAAGTCATATACTGTCTTCACTCCATATACGTGAAACTGAGGCTCACAGACTGGGATTCAAACCCAGGATCTGACAGACAAGCACTCTACTATTGAGCTACCCGTATCTACAGCTCTCCCTTTACTCTTTTTCTTATAAATTAAGAGGATCTTTCTCTCATGAATTAATCTAACCCTAATCATCAACTAGGTGCTCGGACCTCTAATTATTACCAACATATGACTTTAGGGGTTAATTTTCCAATACATGAACTTTATTTTATTTTATTCATTTTTGGTGCCAGGAATCACACTCAGGACCTTGCACTTGCCAGGCAGACACTGTACTGCTGAGCTATAGCCCTGGAACCAGTACATGAACTTTAGCAGCTGGTAATCTTTATACTTTCCTATCAGCTTTGTACAGAAGACAGCAAGCCTTCCTATCTCTGTAGCATTTTACAATATATACAAAGAGAGACCTTACCTGCTTATGTTTTTCTTATTTGATTCTTCTAATAACCTCTTTGGGTTATTTTTGTTGTTTTGTTTTTGTTTTTCTTGTCAAGGATTAAACTCAGAGTCTTAAGTATGCTGGGTTAGCACCTTACCATGAAGCTACACCCCCAGCCCTATGCCCCCAATTCAAATAAAGGGTACACTGCATTCTGTTGAGAACAGCTCTTCTTATGCTGCAGCTTTCTGCCGTATTTCTAATCATCTAGACCCTGGAGCAGCATTTTGCAAATTTCAGGTTATTACCCATTAGTGGATCATGAAATCAATTTAGTGAGTTGTTTCCAGCATTTTAATTTTTTTAATGAAATAGAAAACACCTGGTACCCCCTAAATAATGAACCAGAATACTTTCTTGCAAAGCCCTGATTCAATTACACATCTGCATATACGTGCAGTTACTGGGTCACCATGTGTAAAACAAATTTCCCTTTGAAAGATCTGTAAGGAGTTTGAATGCTATTGACCAGCAGAGCACCTCAAATTTTTTGGTTCCAGGACTCCTTTGCAATGTTAAAAAAATATTGAGAACCTTTCCAAAACTTGTTTTTGCAGGCTTTGTTATTTGTTGTTGTTGCTGCTGTTTGTTACTTTTTCTTGGTGGTACTGAGGATTGAACTGAGGATTTGCACTGAGCTATATACCAGCCCTTTTTAAAATTTTTTGTTGTGAGGCAGGACCTCACTAAGTCACTAATTTGTCCAGGCTGGGCTTGAATTTGTCCTCCTCCTGCGTCAGCCTCCCAGAGTGCTAGAATTATGTATACTACCACACCACACATTTTTGTAGATTTCACCTATTATAAATTAAGATGAGGGACCTGAAATGTAGCTCACTAGTAGATCACTTTCTTACTATGCCTAAGGCTTCATGTTTAATTTCTAGCGCCAAAAAACAAAAAGAAAGAAGGAAAAAAGAAAGAAATTAAACTTTTTTTTCTTTTGGAGGCTGGGCTTGAATTTGCTCCTCCTACTTCTGTCTCCTAAGATTACACCATGTGCCACCAAACCCAATTTAAAATATAAAATTTAGAGACCAGAATACACAAGCACACATGTCATTAACCACTGATTTCATTATTACAGTTTATGCCTAGAAAATTCAGCTGTGACTTATGAGAGAGTGACTGCGGGAAAGACAACTATTTGGTGCTACTACGGATATTGCTTTATCTTTGCAGATTTCCTGAAAAGGGTCTTGCGGATTGGTCTACAGCAGGGATGGATAATTTTTTAGAGACGAGAGCCCAAATTGCAACTCAAAACTCACTTATTGTAAAGTGCCAAGACTGCAATTAAACCTGAATATTGAGGGTTTAGTTTGGAAAAAATCGATCTATGCATTAACATCTTTTATCTTAAAAGAAAAACACAGGGGTTGGGGATTTAGCTCAGTGGCACTAGTGCCTGCCTGGCAAGTGCAAGGTCATGAGTTCAATGTCTGATACCAAAAAAAAAAAAAAAAAATCTGGTTTCCATTAGAAGAAAAACAGAGGAACTCTCATGCCATAGGTTCACCACCACTGGTCTACAGGCTAACTCTGTGTAATTACTTCTGCCAAATTCCTAATCACTCTTCCCACAAACAATCTCATCATCTTCCTCCTCAAACCAATAGACCTCCACAGGGTTCTGGTTGATCCTTGCCATTATTCTCCTTCACTGACCCAGGATTCAAACTAGTGATTCTGTTTGAGCTTAGTCCTTCATGGAAGTCTGGGTCACCAAATCTCACTCACTTTGCTTTTTTTTTTTTTTTTTTGGTACCAGGAATTGAACTCAGGACCTTGTGCTTGCCCAGCAGGTGTTTATGCTACTTAGCTGTATCCCCAGCCCCTCTTTTCTTTACCTAGTGGGAAAGGCTTGGAATCATAATTTGGGAAGAGGCCTAGTGAAATGGTTAAAAGCACGAGATATAGTAACACAGACATTGCTGTTGAACTTTGGGCAATGTCCTAATGCACTACCAAAATTCAAAGTACCACAAGATTCAGAATGAAAAGTAGCAAACCTCCTTCCTTTCCTCTGTTAGTCATCTAAGAGGTAGCTACTTCTTGAATGTCAATTTTAAGTCTCTGATATCATATCACGCCTAACTTTTCTGACTGTCAAAATCCAGGCTCACCTGAACCTCTCTCTGGCTCCCTCCCTCTAAAGAGAGTTAGTTGTTCCTTCCTGTGAGAAGTTGTCCATAACCTCTGCAAAACACAACAAATGTATTGCTTTGACCATAGCTATATTTATCTTTCTCAAAGCATTATGTGTGTTTAGAACAGTTTTGCGGTTTTAGCCTGATATCTACCTAGTTCAGCCGCCGAGGGTACATTTATTGTTTGCTGATGACTAAACTCATTTCCCTTGATCAAGCATTTTCAGTCACGCCAGTGCCTGTGTGATGTAGTCTCAGTCCCTCAACTGGGCCTTCCAATTCTTTTCACTAGCCCTCACCTCTCTTACCCAAAGTGATTCCCCTGGGAAATCTGACTGGAGCCAAGATCATCCCCTTATTTGTGCCTGTCCGCCACACTGTCCTACTTCCAGGGCTTTGTTTATGCTGTTGAACGTGAACTGAACTTCTGAAACCAAATATTAGTTGATGTCACATGCTATTTCCTAGAAACAAGATATTTATCTGTGCAGTATGTAAATGATTAGTTTGTCTTTCAAGGTTGCCTAGTTTGGAAAGTTGCGTGAAATCAATCCCATTGCAGCATTGTTTAAAACAGCAGAAGACTCTGGAAGTACGCTAGTGTTTATCAGTACAAGGATTGTTAGACAAGATGGGTAAACATACCTTTGCTGGGTGGTATATGGCATCGCTGTTAAACAAGCTAGGTATAGGTAGGGAAATCAGAATAAATTTAAAATGGAATCATGTAACATGCCTGACATCTTTCTAAGTTATGTTTGTAAGATTTTTCTAGGTTATTGCTTGGGGTTGTAGTTGGCGCCTTCTCCTTACTCCACAGTATATTGCTGTATGAGGAACAGCACCATTCATCCATGCTACTGTCTATGGTCATTGGTGTTATTTTCAGTTTTTGGTTGTTATGGTTTTGTTGGCCATTATAAATATTCTTGTAATATCTTAGTGTACATATGAACGTATGTCCACCATCTACCGAGTGGAAATAATACATATTATGTTCTACTTTACTTGATATTGTCAAATGGTTCTGCAAAGTGGTCACGCTATTTTATAGTCTTTCTTTTTTTTTTTTTTTTTTGGTACTGGGGATTGATTTTGCAACCTTGCGCTTGCCAGGCAGGTGCTTATGCTGCTGAGCTAAATCCCTAACCTTTATTTTATATTCTTATCCGTAGTGAATAAGCATTCCAGTTATTCACAACCTCACCATAATTTGGTAATGTAAGTATTTTATTTCGTTAGTTTTTGTGATGCCAAAGATCAAACATAGGGCCTCCCCATGCTAAGCATGCACTCTATCACTGAGCCACATCCCTAGCCCCAGTATTTTATATTTTAAAATATTTTAGGTGAAAACTTAGATCTTACTGTGTTTTTAATTTGCATTTTCTGATGACTGAGCAACTTTTCATGTGTTTAATGACCATCTGCATTTTCTGTCAGTAACATCTGTTCAAGTATCTTGCCCATCTTTTATTGTGTCATCTTTTCCTTATTGATTTATAGTCATTCTTTAGATTTTTGTGAATGAATGTATATTATAGATTTTATAAATTTATATGTGTCTGTTTTCATTTATGTGCTCAAATATCCACCTTTGAGGTTTGTCTGTCTGTTTTAGTAGTATGTAAAGTAGCCCAGTTTTCCCCATGTTTGTCAGTATTAAAATGCAGTTAGAGAGAGGGAGAGGAAGAGGGAGAAAGAGAGAGAGAGAGAGACATGGATACCTGGGAGGCCAAGGCAGGAGGATCTCCAGTTGGTTCAGCCTGGGTACCTTGGTGATTTAGAGAGGCCTGGTCTCAAAAGTTAAATATGGACTGGGGATGTAGCTCAGTATGAAGGCTCTGGGTTCAGTCCTCAGTAACACATTGAAAAAAGGAGAGAGAGAGAGAGAGAGAGAGAGATTTCCCAAAATGCAAAAACTTCATTGTTTTAATTAAAAGGACTTATTTTTAGAGCAGTTTTACTATTACCAAAGATTGAGCAGATAGTATGGGGTTCTCATATATCCAATTTCCACTTCCCTTCCCCACAGATTGTGTATGTGTGTGTGTGCATATTCGCATATGCTGAGAATTAAACTTAGTGCTTAACACGTGCTAAGCAAGCAGTTTACCATAAGCTATACTCCTAACCTCAGTTTCCCTACTATTAAAATATTTCATTACAAAGATGTATTTGGCCAGGCGTGATGGCGCATGCCTGTAATCCCAGCACTTGGGAGGCTGAGGCAGGAGAATCTTTGCAAGTTTGAGACCAACCTGGGCTACAAAGTGAGCTCGAGCCTAGTCTGAACTGCATAGCAAGACCCTGTCTCAAAAAGACTAATATATATATGTGTGTGTGTGTGTGTGTGTATGTGTGTGTGTGTGTGTATGTGTGTGTGTGTATTTGCTACAATTGAACCACTAGTGGTACATTGTTATTACCTGGAGTCCAGATTTATTATGGCTTACTGTGTTGTCAGCAATATGGTTTTGATACACACATATCATATATCGACCATGATAATATATAACATAATTTAACTGTCCTAACAATCCTTTATTTGCTCCTTTCCTCTTTTCCTAAACCCTTGGCAACCATCGATCTTTTCACTATCTCTGTAGGTTTGCTTTTTCCAGAAAGTCATGTAGTGGTAATCATACAATAGTGCGTTTTTTTCAGGCCGGCTTCTTTTGTAAGACAATTCTATTTGTTTCCTCCATATCCTTTTGTGGCCTAATAGCTCATTCATCATAAGTAATATTCCATTGTAGGGTTGTGCCAGTTTTTGTTTATCCATTCACCCTTTGAAGGACATCTTGGTTGCTTCCAGTTTTTGGCAATTATGAATAAAGCTAATATAAGCATTCATGTGCAGATTTTTGTGTGGACGTAAGTTCAGTGCAGTAAATACCTAGGTGCATGAAAGCAAGATTGTATGGTAAGACTACATTTAGCTTTGTAAGAATCTGCCAACTGTATTCCAAAGTGGTTGTCACCTTTTTATATTTCCAGCTGTGAAGACTGAGAAGTGTT
>PVJX010028989.1:0-23366 GCA_004027295.1 Dolichotis patagonum | reverse complement strand
GCATTTTAAGTATTGTTAGGAGATTTCTATTTTCATAAGTACATTTTTCACCTCAAAAATAAGTTAATGTTCACATAATTCAAAGGAATAGAGGAAGCGACAAGGTATTCAATTCAAACTTTGACCAGAAACCATTCACCCACAGTCCTTTCCAGACAATAAAATAGTAATTTATAAATAATGTACTTCAGCATTAGGTCCATACATAAAAAACAAAAAGCACTTTCATAATCCAGTCTGTTTTTCCTTATGTTAAACCTACCGTCAGCCAGCCTAAGGCACACACCTTAAATAGAATTATTCACTGCAACTCCAAACAGCTTCCCCTTCCACATAATAATACCCTTTTATTCCAAGTTTGTCATGAGACTTTTTAATCACTATCCCTCACATTCATTGAAGGAGGCTTAATTGAAAGCAATAAAACAAAATAAAATTTTCTTTCTGTTTCTGAAAGTGGGAGTATTTGTTCTGGATTTTCCTGAAATTTAAATTATAGAACAGATGAGCTTAACAGAATGAAGCTGATGAACCGTCTTAAAAATCTCTGAGCATTTTAATGGTATTTTCCCCACATGTTGTAGTGATAATATCTTGTCATTAGTTCAATAGTGGACATGCAGTCGGGTCTCTGTCCCACCATAACTATTCCACACTACTCTGTTCTGTGATATTGCCGGCTTTCAGACCATAGAGCAGAGAGGGACAGATGGTACTAGGTAGGGTAGGGTCAGCTAACTATGACCCTCAGGACTGTATCAGGCTCCCAGCCACATATTTCTACAAATCATGTTTTAATAGCTCTTGGCCCCATCCCTGCATTCACTTCTTGTCTGTGGCCTCTTTGATGTGTTTAGAGCAGAGTGCCTGTGTCTCACAAACTCTAAGATATTTATGCTTTAGTCCTGTTCTAAAAAAGTTTATTGACTTCTGGTATAAGGTGATAACATTTCCTTCTTAGGTGGATCACACTCAGGCAATGGCTTCTTATGAATATATCTAAGAAACCATCTTCAGAAAGCAGGTATCCATGAGAAAATGGATTACATGTATTTGGGGGCCACCATTACTAGAAAAATTTCTAGGCATCCTCCATCTATTATCTCCTAATCTGCACCAAGAATGACTACAACTTCCCATTGCACATAGCTCTGGTGAGAAAACTCAATATTAAAACATACTATCCGTAACTGCTTTGAAGATAGGTTGACTCAATGGCCAAGTTTTTATCACCATTGTAAGCACATATCCTGGCTGTAAACTCTGCTAAGTTCAGGGTGTGCCTGTGTGCATCCTGCTGTGTAACAAGTGGACATTATAATGAATCTGGCAGTCTTCTCAGGTGTCCCTCACGAGACAGAGGACTCACAGAAGTGGAGGGACCTCTTCAAACTTCGTGCATTCTCAGGAGGCAAAGACTGCCATCCTGGCTTTGGGGCTCAGTGATCTCACTCTGTTTTTGTACATGTTTTAAACATGGTTAGTAAACTACATGGAGTTAAGCCACCGTCCACTTGCAGTTTTTAATCTGTGCTTTTGTTCTCAATATTTGTCATTTAAAAGATGACTAAAAAGGAATGTCTTATATGTCTTTAAAAGACATTTAAAAGATGACTAAAAAGGAATGTCTTATATGTCTTTAATGGACACCTTCCTTTTCTGAGAACTTCTTTCCTCTCCATTTATACAGATACAGCAGGAATATTTATAATTATAATTCCAGAATCTCCACATTTGATTAGGACAAAATTGGAGGACAAGGATAAATAAGCCAGAGTCGCCTTTGTGGGAATTGCCAGTGACCTTATTTTGTGACATCCAAACTTAGGGCAGGGAACAGAAAAAAATAATTGTAATTGCTTTTAAGTGATGAAAACTTAATTTTAAAACCCACAAATTTAAATTCAAAATTGCCTTTTGTTTGTTTCATGTCTCATTGTGTGCCTTGTTGCTTAGGGAACTGACATGCCTCAGTTTCTCTACATAGACCATACAATATGCTCTATAAACTATAACGTTGGTGTTTATTTTTGTCATTAAAACTGAAGGTACCCCTGTGTTAAGTAGCGTATTTTTTCAGTCCTCGTACGTGCTTGATTTGTGATGTTATCTGTTGAACAGAACATTGTATTGAGAGTCAAGGTGAATACATTCAAGTTTAGACTCTACTGTGTATCCTGGAGTCAAACTGACGTCTTGACTCTGTTTTCCTCTTATAAATTGGGAGTAATAACTGCTCCTTTTACACCCACCATATTGCCAGGCTGTAATGTGGGTAAGAAATGTACGAACACATTCTCAATATAAGCACACTAGAAACACATGCCGTTATTCTTGAGGTCCTTTGCACTGGCCAGCCGTTCATTTCTAGCCATTTCCTTCACTTATACTGTGACCCCAGAAAAGTGTAGCCTAACATCTCATTTCAAAGAGGGCAATATGAGAGCTCCTGAAAGATCCTGCATATTTTATGTGTCGCTGAGAAACACTGCACCTGGTGCACAGGAAATGCATCTGTTCACACAACTGTCCACACTGGGTCATGCCCTGCGCGTTCAGAAATAGCTTCACTCACGTAGAATCCCCATGATTCTGCCTGGTGATACTAAGGGCTGAGAGCCACAGCCAAAAAAAAAAAAAAATCTTTTTTTCCGTACCTGCTTTTTCAAGTTGAAAATCCTGCATTAAAGTAAAGCAAACGTAGGGATTTTTGTATCTTTATTTCCAAATTGATTATTGCTGCTGAAATCTTATACACCACATGTGTAAAGCCAGGCCCAGCAATCAGAAGATCATCATAGAAACCACATGCGTACAGGCATCATACTCTGCGTGCTGCATCCAACAGCGGCAGCACGGAAGCCTTTCTGGTGGTTTGGTTCGATGTTAAAGGTACAATTTTTTCAGCTCTTGAGAAGACAGGGATGAGAAAATGTCATCTGACCTGGAAACTGGAGCCATGGCTACATTTTGATCAAGGATGAAGAAAGAGAACGGTCTCTTGGGTGCGGTTTAGCAACACATGGAACAGTCTTCTTAGGAACGTTAAAGCCTGACAGTTGTCACCAGTGATGCCTGAGGCAAGGCAGAGCATCTGGCGCTTTGCTGTTGCTGCTGCTTCTGTTGGCATTTTGTAGGCATCCTCCAGGTCTTTCCTCTCTGATCAAGGGGAAGTCTTAACGGCCAGGATTCTCAGAATGCTGGGGGGATTCTACCAACGTCTTTATGCACTACTGTTGCTGACACTGATCCTCTTACTACCCACTAAATATCATCTATACCATAGATTCAAGTTGCACATAGGTCCCTCTACCATATTGATTGTTCATTCATTTGTTGAAAGAATATTCATTGAGGGCCAGTATTCCTGTGTTTATAGATAGGCACAGGGCTGATGCTGAAACTCTGAAGATAAAACAGAAATGATCCACACAGAGAGGAGCTGTACTCCTACACATGCACCCTGCAGCCTCAGACCCCTCCCCTAAAGCACACCACATGTCCTGGACGAAGACTGACCACTTCCTTTCTCTGTGTCAGTCAGTACATTGTCCTGATCACACTATTCAAATTTCAGTATGCCTCTAGTCTATAGACGGGATCCCAAACTCTGCATATCATGATTTCTGAGACTTTAGTTTCATGTATGTGTGAGAGAGGAACTTCTTGGATAAAAACCAAAAATATGATTTTCAAAGTCACTCCGAAGCCAATAAAAGGATGTGTTGGCTCAAACATATGAAAGATGTTTGTATACTTAGGTCAGGTACATTCATGATAATGTCGTGAATTTGTATTTTACTCTTGCTTCCTTCTATAAAAGACTATTCTCAAGTTAGGGCAGTATAGCTACCGGCAGCTCCAGGCTAGAAAGTCTGTCTATTTCAGTGACTAAAGCAGACATCAAGTGGACAATCTTCACTGGCTTGCACTGGGATAGTTCTTACTCATTGAAAGGCTCTGGTGGGATAAGGCAGTTGACCACCTTTTAAATTCTGACAAGTCATTCTCATCTAAGTTGCAAAATAAAAATGGAAGATGATTAGTTTCCCAAAGGAAAACCTGATGGTTGGTATAGAAAAGAGATAGAATCAAAAATAACCACACTGTTTTCTACTCTACCACATGAACTAAAAGAGACAGCCTGTCTGCCTAATTAGAGCCTCCTGGTGACTTTGCATTTAAAAAAAATTACTGCAGCCCAGGATTTGATCATTAGAGGTTAGGATCTAAAAGGCTCATTTATTATTGCAGTGGAGATATTTAGTCCCTGTGATAATAGCTTGTGCCAACCCAATGCACAGGGACTGATACATTAACTAGAGTGCTGATTTACCAGTCCCAGTACCAAAAAAAAAAAAAAAAAAAAAAAAAAAAAAAAATGTGACTTCCTGGTTAACCAGAAAATCTGAATTGAACTACACTGACCAGTTCCTCATATAAAGTGAGAAGATAAATTAAAATTAGTAGGACAGTAGTTGAGCACAAATTTAGCCACACAGTGAGCTAAGGAGATGTTTACCCATTGTTTGGCATATCTCCAGCATCGCATCCCTGTCTAAGGGCATCACTCGCAACACACATCTGCAAAACTTCACCACACTGCCAGTAGCTTCCGGCAGGCCTTTGCTAAATTTTGCCTTTCTGGTTTTCTGATTTGCATTGCTGTATTTTCCACAAGGACCAAATTCTTTATGTTGCCACCATATTTCACTGAATAAGCTCCACTTGGTTTGTGATTAGGTAAAAATCAACAATTCCTGAATTTCAATACAATTAGGCAAAGTACCAGAAATTTCACTTATGTGTTCATTGCAGCAAATGCTTAAGTGACACTTAATAGAATTTTCTACATACTTTCCAAGCTGAAGAGCATTTTTTTCATGGAGTAAGCTCTTTAGAGCCACTAACCAGAAAGTATTTTCTGGTCGTGGATACCGAGTCTTCCATTTCCTCCTGGAATTTTGTGTGCCTTGTTAATAAAATGGGTAACTGAGAATTTTGTCTTTTTTATGTTAGAATAGTTGCAAAATAAACTTATAAAACACAGTCATTTGTGACATTATGTTCTTTCAAACATACATAAAATTGCAAGAATAGTTAGTGTGACTTTCCTTTATCCTTAACTCAAATTCAATTATTTACAATTTGTCCCCCTGGCTCTACAATGGTCCCTTTATTGGGTGAGTCGAAGACATTGATTTCCTTATCCCTAGATAATTCAGTGTGTATTTTCCAACAACAAGCACATTTGAAAGACATTTGTAATAATGTTTAAATCAAGAAATGAAATATTGATATCATCATGTAATCAACAATATAATTTTTTAACTGTCCCAGGAATCTTATCTTTAAAATACTTTCTCCTCAGTTCAGAGTATACCCAGGACAACACATTGAGTCTTATTCTGTGTTCTTCTTTTTTAGACTTTTGTTTATAGATGAATTATTGTATTGCCTCATGCACATTTTTTCCTCATGTCTATTTACCACATTACGTAAAGATACCTACAGTACTAGTTTAACTCGATCTTGATGGAAACATTGTTTTCCTCCTTAATGTTTTCTACAAAGCTGTCAAGAATTACTAGCACTCATCAGATTTTCCTGCTACTAATCTGTTTTCCCCTTTTTCTTTGAAATTTGTAATTTGGGGACACATTTTCATGTAGAGGTATACATTTTGTTTTTAATGTCCCTTTTTTACCTTTCACTCTTCTCAATAGCTTGTATGTTTTAAATCAATCATAGTTTTAGATTAAATTGTGCCTCCGCCCTTAAAGCTATGTTCAAATCTTGTACACTTGAATGTGACTTTATTTGGAAAAGAGCCTTTGCAGATATAACCAGCTTAAGGTAACATCATACTAGAGGAGTTTGAGGCCTAAGCTATTAACATGTTTCTGCTTTTAGGCTACCCAGTTTGTGATGATTTGTCACCACAGTTCTAAAAAATCTGTGTGATCACATCAGATGTGATGTAAAATTGGAAGAGGACAAGTGTGGAGGGTGGAGACTGTGACATTTTTAGACAAAAGATGGTGATGTGAACTAGGGTGGGATGGGTGAATATACGCAAGATAGGGCCTGATCCTGGTTATGTTGTGGGTAGAGATAACTGTATATGAGACTGGAATGGTTGACCTCAACCCCCAAAGCCTTTCCATCATGGAAGGAGAAATCATTAATAAATATGCTGCCACAATAGCCTTGATCTCAAGTACTCCACCAGTGCACTGAAGAAAGTGGATACAAGAGGAGGAGAGACAGGACTCTGCAGTGCCTCTGAGAGTGCAACCTAAACTACTAGATTCATAGTCAGCCAAATATGATATGCAGAAGATGACAGGAACGGAAGATTTTGAAGAAGAAATCATAAATTTAGTGCTAAGTTGGTTAAATTTTGAGTGTTAGACACACGGATTTTAAGTAGGTTGATAGAAGGAACCACAGTTCCAAGGGAAAAGTTAAGTGCAGATCCATGGATTTGATTTGGCCCTTGTGTTTAAAACCATGAGACTGCGTGAAATATAGAAAACCACAAAAGAAATAGCAAAAAGATAGTAATGATCTTTTCCATATCACGTTAAGTTATCAGATTCCCGAGCAATGACTTGGGCCTATATATAATTATATTTGCCAATTGTTTGAAGATGAAAACGCAGTCACCTTAACTGAATCCTATCTTGAAATTTAGAGAAATAAATTTCCTCCATCTGCACGTTCATGTGCTGAGGAATGATTCTAGGTGCGTGTTAAAAATGTGAATCACTACATGCCAGTCCCATAGATTCTGCTTTCATTGGCACTTTTTTAAGCATCTAGTGACTTTCATCAGTCCTGTTTTTCTAGTTTATGGCCCAGAAGTCTTCCTTGTGAATGGAAAAAAAAAAAAAATCTGCTACAGAGTTTCATGCGCCATTATTCTGAAAACACTTGCTTGGCGAATCTCTCTGGGTAAGATTTCATTTGTATTTGCACACAATCTGTGCGTTTCCTATCTGCCAGTGACCTGATGCCTTCAAATTGCACCACGAAGAAAGCAACCTCAGAATCCTCCACTGAACCATCTCCGGGGGACAAATGTGGGTGGAAAGGATGTCAGTATTTCTGAGCTTGTAAATCTGTCTTGAAGAGAAAAGCAGCGAGACAACAGATGCTTAAAGCAGAGGTGGCAGCCAAGAGCGCGAAGCCCAAGGCCTGGCTGCTCCCGCTGGCTCTGGGTCGGGCTTCGCTCCGGTCCACGTTTCCTTTAAGAGCAGCTGGGAACTGCCAGCCTGCAACTGTGGGGCCCGTGTTCTCACTTCCCATTTCCTTTCTCTGTCTGCTGCTGGACCCTTATTAAGACGTGTTCACCGTATTTTACCTAGAGCTCGAGGAATTCCAGATGGGCTGCTACCCGGAAAGACGGCGTGATCCCGGAGCTCTGCCTTTCTGCAATTGGCTCCTGTCCGTTCATATAAATCTCAGCGAAAAGACATTAAACATGCAGTACAGCAGGAGCGGAGTATCTACAACTTCAATTACTGTAAAATGCTCTTAATACTCCCAAATAGCTAATTAGAATCTGCACCTGATTGGAGCGATGGTAGAGGTTAAATTACCGTTTAAACTCTGCAGAAGTTCCAAAGAAAGTGGGAGAATTTGTGGTTAGATTTTACAATTGTGGTGCCCTTCTTCCCACAATAGGTACCTAACTAGCATTGTGTTAACAGAATGAAAATTTTAAAAAGATGGAAAGTAAAAAATACAAAAAAGCATCCTTTTCACTAAAAGAGTTTTTAACTTTACAAAAAAGATTTGACTAGAACTGGGGGTTTGAATCCATGGTAGAATACATGCTGAACATGCATAAAAACCTAATTTCAACTCCTGGCATTGAAAAAGTTAAAAAAAAATTAAAAGCATCTAAAGTCTTTTGATTTTGATAATTGTTGAATACATTTTATCTAATTACCCTCAATCCTTCTCCAGATATGCTTGACATTTCTGAGACAAGCGATGCCACAAAGCGTCTTCGGGGGGGCTCTTTTATGTTTTGACATCGGCAAATAAAGGGCATGCTCCCTAGACTCTGCCTATTTCGTCTTAATTACTAATGAAATCATAAACCTTTGACTTTGTCATTCATTCAGTCGTTATTCAAGTGAGTTTCTGCTTTGCACAGCTACTAGGGTCAAAGAGATCAAACAAGCCATGGCTCCTGCCCTCCTGGCTATTTTCTAGGCACCCTCGCGGCGCAGTCACTTCTGAAGCAGGCTGGAAGACGGAATTTAGGATTTGTTGGAAATAATTAATATCCACTACTCCAGATCCTCCTAGATCTGTATCCTTCGTAAATTTTTTAAAATGTATGGATCGATTGATAGGTATGGAGACATTACCATCAGGACCTCAAAAAGCAAAAAGCTGGTTAAACAGGTTTTTGTTTCAAATAATTCAAAACTTACCAAAAGCTACAAACAAATGATGCAGAGGTCTTCCACTCCTCTCACCCATCCTTCCTATGGCCCCATTTGTAAATAATAATAGTTTATCATAAGTTAAAATGTAACTTTAGCGCATTCTTGTTAACTCAAATACGGCACAAACTTTTCCCTAATTTCATGAGTTGATTATCAGTCTATGACTACGTCATTCTGCAGTATTTTACCCCTTACGTAACTATGGGAACGCTGCTGGTGAGTACTATCTGATGGAAAGACGGACTCCGGAAAGAATTATGGTGTGTCCTTACCTGCTTTATTCACCAAGGCTGGAATCATTCAACTTCTGGGTATTCTCTAACCTTAAAATAACCATAGAAAGTAAGTGTTTTGAATTAATGCAGGACACTGAGGCAGCCAAGAGAGGACAACTAAAGATACTCACAGAAGAAGACGTTCAGAACTGCTTCAGAAAGTGGCGGGAATGAAGGGATTACTGACTTTGAATCAAGGGAAAATTTGTAATGGCAGTGTTTCCTTTACTATGCTTTTTAAAAGTTTATACATTCACTGCACTTTTCAGTCACACCGTGTTTAAACATCACCGTAATCAGTATGCAAAACGCTTCTGTCATCAAAAGCGAATCCCTCAGGTTACTTATTTTTATTGTCAATGACTCATTCCTTGGAAATTATTGTTTTTTCTCTGTAAAAGTATGATGTCACTTTGAAGAAATAGTAGCATAAACCTTTTATTAACTCAGCAAAATATCTTTCAGAGCCATGGATTTTTGCATACATTACAAAGTTTTTTAACCCTTTTTACTGCTGAGTAGTATTGCATCATATGTGGAGTACACAGTTTCTTTATTCATTCAACTACCAAAGGATACTCACAGTGTTTCTAGTTTGAAGTTATTGCAAATAAAATTTGTATGAATGTTTGTGTACATGGTTTTTTGTAAATGTAAAATTTCATTTCTCTAGGATAAATGCCCAAGAATGCTGTTACTGGGTTATACCTTAAAGCGTCTGCTTCATTTTTGCAGGAAGTTTCCAACCTTCCTCCCAAAATGGCTTCATCATTTTACATTCAGACCAGGAGAGAACCTGGGCTCTTAATCTGCGTGTGATAGGGTCAGTATATCTATTTTAGCCATACTAGCAGGTAGGTCTGCAATGATATTTCACAGTGATTTTGATCTGCGCCTATAATAGCTAATAAAGTTGAATTTCATGTGCTTACTCGCTATTCACACCTCCAGTGGAGCATCCGCTCAGTCTGTTGTTCATTCTCTCATTGGATCTTTATCTCCTTACATTTAGCATGGCAGTCCTTTATATATTCTGGATAAGCCATGTGTCAGATATGTGATTTCAGAAAACTTTTCCCCAGTCAAGCTTATATTCTTCATTCATTTACCAAGGTGTTTGCAAAGATGCCTTAAATTTTCATGAAGTCCAATCCATTTAATTTTAGGGTTAATTTTCCCTCTTATGAATCATAACACTGGTGCTTTGTCTAAGAACTCTGCCTCATCCTAGGTCATGAAATATTCTCCTGCATTTTCTTCTCAATTTGACTATTTTACCTTTTATATTAAAATCCCTTAGCTATTTGGGTTAATATTTTATGTATAAGTTTTAGGTTTCTTATCTAATGCCTGCAAATGTCCAATTATTCAAGCATCATTTGTTGAAAAGACTATCTTTCCGTCACTGAATTGCTTTGATATCTTTGTTAAAATGAGTGGAACTATTTCTCAGCTCTCTAATCGGTTCTGTTGGCCTGTATATTTACTTTTTCACTAATACTCTGCTTAAGGATTACTATACCCATACAGGAAGTCTTAAAAATTAGGTAGTATAATTTCTCTTAATTTCTTTTTCTTTTTTTTTAAATGGTTGCTATGCTGATTCCTTAGTCTCCACCCCACCTCTCTCTCTCTCTCTCTCTCTCTCTCTCTCTCTCTCTATATATATATATATATATATATATATATATATATGAATTGATTTATCTATCTTGGCACATAATTACATTACAATGATAGATAAGTTTGAGGAAATTTTTCACCTTTTTAATAGAGTCTTCTATTCCATGAACCCTGTTTATTTCCTTGTCATCATTGATTTCTTTTATTAGTACATTTTACTTTTTAACATCCAGATTCTATGACTGTTAGAAAAGTGATATTGCTTGTTTTTCCTTCTCAGTGATTATGATAGTAACAGGAATATTTCCTGATTTTTATTAATATATGTTTGTAATACATAGGAAATAAATTCATCAAGGGCAAAATGGTATGTACACATACGGCATCTTGACCATTTCTCCCCCTCTTCTCCTTCTCTTCCTCCAGTTTTACACCATGATCAACTCTTTTATTAATTGATACTTTGTATTGTTTTTAGTTTTAATCTCATTCCACTCTGATAATTTCAGCTTTGAATTGCTCTGGTTTGCCTAGGGACTTGCGGTGCATTATTAGGTCATTTGTCTGAGACCACAGTATATTTTTACATGTGGTTCACAGCTATGTGCCTCCCTATTAGAACTCATATCATTATGTCATTTGTCATGTTGGGCTCCAGTTGTCATTTGATTCTCATGGTATCTGATTTCTAATTTTCTTCTTAGTTTGTTGTGTGATCCACTGATTTAGCGATAAATTTCTTAATCTCAATGTGTTTAGGTAGTATCTGTGGCTACTTTTGCTATTACCATACGATAGTATCAGGGATAATTTCAATTCTTTTGCATATACTAAAGAATGCTTTATGGGCTAAGATGTGGTCCATTTTGAAAAAAGTTGTTAGATGAAACATTCTACAGTTTTATGATGAATCTGTCTATTTTAACTCTGACGTTTCTTTGTTGAATTTTTAATCTGGTTGGAAAAATTGTGAGAATGGTAAATTGAAGTCTCCCCTCTAATTGTACTGTTGTCTATTAACCCTTTTAAGTTCAATAATTTTGTTTTAAGAAATTGGATGTTCCAGCAGTCCTTGCACTGATATTTATTGTTATCTCTTCCTGTTGTATTGTTTCATTTACTAGTAACTATTGACAATTTTTGTCTCTTTTTTCCCTTTTGTTTTGAAGTCTGCTATATCTGAAAATAAGAAATTATTCCTCCTTGTTTTTAGGCTCGACTTACTGATAGCATAGTTTTCCATCCTTTCACTTTCAGCCTGTGTACTTCATTTTGGATGAGGGGTGGCTCCTATGGGCAATAACATATGGTTACATTTTGAGTTTTGATCTAATCTAATAGTCTGTTTCACTTGATTGAAAAGTTGAGACCATTGAAATTAGGTACTCCTACTGTATGGTATTTTCTGAGTCCTACTACTGGATTATTTTTCCAGTGCTGAATCTTTTGGTTTGTTAAAATTCTTTTGTCTAACTCCTTTCCTGGTTAAACACATACTTTCTTACGTTTTCTTTGGTGCTGGCAGCCTTTCTGTCTTAGTCTTGGATTCCCTTAATTATTCTCTGCATTGCTGGTTTCTTGGAAATGAATTTATTTTGGATGTTGCTTTTGTTGTTGAAAGTCTTCATTTCTCTGTTAATGTTGAAGAATAGTTTTTTAGGACATAAAAATCAAGGTTGTCAATTGTTTTCCTAAAGCTTGAAAAAACTTGCTTCAAGGACCACTGACCTTTAAAGTTTGTGCTGAGAAATCCAGTTATTTGGATAGGCATGTTTCCAGGGATAACTTGCTGTTTTTCTGTAATAGCTTTTCGTACTCTCTCCTTTTGTTGAATTTTTGGAAGTTTGGTTATTGTTTGTTCTAAAAAGTTTTTTGCTGGTCTTGGCTATTTGGATTTCTATATACCTCTCATGCTTGATTATTGAATTTATTCCCTGGATTTGGAAAATTTTCTGTTATTATTTCATTGAATAAATGTTGTATACATTTGGAGTCATCTAAGTTTTTCCTTTATTCTTGAAATTTTTCTTTTTAATCACCTAGAAGATGTTGAATGTGGCTTGCATGTTATCTTGTCATTTTTAAGGAATCATTGAGTTTATGATCTACTATATCTGCCTACTGTTCTAATTCTAATGCTCTGTTCTCTTATTGATCAAATCTGCTCACCATGATTTCCATGGACTTATTTTTTTGCTTCCTTTTCACACTAATTCTTTGTTAGGGTAGTCATTCATATTTTGTGTTTACTTAATTCAAGTGTTTCATTGTTTATTTCTTTTTTAAACTGATCAAATATTTTTATTGATAAAATCCTTTATCTGTTTAATTAAATCCTCTTTGAGGTCATTAAACATCATATATATTTGGCTGTATATTTCTTCTCTCTTCAAACATTTGGAGCACTTTGTTTTTGAGCTTTTTGGCCTGTATCTTCCTTTATTCCTGGTTCATGAGATCATCTATGGGGAGTTAGGAGTTTTTAGAGGTATCTTCTTGCCCTACTTTCTCATTTTTCTAAGATTTTATGCTATGGATTGAACATCAGGTAGAGTAGAGAAATGTCACTACTATGGGGAGATCTCTTCAGTTAGATTCTGTATACCTGTGATATGTCCTTGAGTTTAGTTATGTTTTGGTGTTTGTATTCTTATTCAATCTTCTCAGCATATATTTGATACCATATTAGTGCTCAACCTTCAAGGCAATTATCCCAGCACCACTCAAAGAAATGACAATGAACTACAATAATACTGATGATAGAAAAAACAAAACAGATATTGGTATAAAGTGAAAACCAATTAAAACACAATGACAGCATCATTAACAATAAAAAATAAGTCAGCATAATAAATCAAAAACAAAATGAATATTGTCCAGCTGTAAGAATGTATAATAACTACAACAGTGTCATTCTTGATAATAGTAAGAAGGTCTGCAATAATAACATGGAAATAAAAATAAGCCAAACATTGGCAGGCAGTAAATATTTTAAAACAAACAAGAATACTACCATTAACACTAGAAAAGAATTCAGCAATAATAGCATGAAGTCAATTAAATAACTAGAAGTTAATAAAACTTAATAGTAATAATAAAAATAGAGGAAGTGGTAGAAAGGAAAACATGAAAGAAGTAAAATTTGAAAAAAATTTAGAAAATTTATGAGGAAAAAGAAAACTAAGATAAAAGATCCAATTAAAGCATAAAAGAAAATTAATAGAATCAGGCAAGGTAGCCCAAAAAGGCAAACAAGAAAAACAACAACAACAAAAAAAAGAACTAAAAAAGAGAGCAAAATATGGGGAAAAGGAAACAAAAGCAAAACAAAAAACAGTGCAAGCAGTCCAAAAATTCCTCTCCGTATTTGGCTGAGTGAATTCTTTCTGGGGCCTGGGACTTTGGAACCAGCAGGTATGTGTGGAGGCTAGTGAGTTGCAAATAGGAATATTTTGTTTCTAAGTCCACCTTTTGTTCTATGAATGCTGAGACCAGCTCTGCTTTTCCCACTAGACAGCTTTAGTCAGTGGTATGGTGTCTGCCTTAGGGTTGTATTTTAGTGTTTGTGTCCTTCTGTGTGCTTGTTACATTAATATCTAGATAACAAGAGCCTTACATGGTAGGTGGGGCTTTTGGAAATTATTTAAATTATGAGGGTGGTATAGCTGACTTGATTTTAGGAGGTAAGGTTTAATCAGAAGAAATGGCTTAGTGGGGGTGAGGCAGGAGTTTAAGACATGGAAAGTTGATAAGACAACAAAATGTAAATTTTCATTCACAGAAAACTAGAGAGGAAGCTGGGCATGACATGACAATCATGGAAAACTGTCAAGTCGCTGTCAGGATACATGCAGAGAATGACTTCAGATTGACTGGATCAGACAAGGTGTAAAAGAAGTTGTCACTGATTTCAGGCCTGTGGCTGCATTTCTGTCCTTTTAGAAGCCTGTCCTATGTGCAGGAAGTATCTTCATTCTTCATGCCTCTTTTTGCACTTCTCTTTTTCTTCCCTTTTTCCTTCTTCTTGTTTTACTTTAAATAAATGTTTTTTTTCACGTTAATCGATTGCCCTGGACAATTCTTTGGATGGCACAGAAAGACGATGTAACCACCAGACACCGCACCACCTAGCAAGAGGAGCACTACCTGAAAGGATACCTCTCTCCCTACCTGTACCCTTTGGTCTCTGTTTCCTGGCCGCCGTGTTGTGAGCCGGGTTCGACCACACACTATGTGTTTTCCATACGTGAGTCTGTCAAATAGATGGAAACTTCTAACGTAGGAGTCAAAGTAAGCCTCTCTTCCTTTATGTTATTTTATCTCAAAGACAAGAAAGTCATTAAAACAGTGTCATAAGTCACTGTTATCTCTGACTTGCTTTTTAGCCTATGGACTTGTGAAGTACACACACTTCCTGCAGATAGCACTCTGTCCATACATCCCTGGGCGTGGTAACAGTCCAAACTGAGGTGTGTTCCAAATCGTATTGGCAGATGAGACAAAGAAATGGCAGCTGAGCTCAAGTAGTAGCTAACAGGGGGCTTAACAAGTTCACTGAACTTGTTACCAACACCTTCAGGCTTAGCCTCTGTGGAAAACCACCCACCATCTCCTCTCCTCTTCGTAACTTAAGCACCCCATTGTGCTCACTTCTAAGGGGATTTGTGACTAGCCTTCCCCTCTTCCATGGCTGTCACTTGTGGCTGTCTCCCACCTAGCCGGAGGTAGGGTGACCCTTGTAACTCAGTCACTTTTCTTGGGGCTTAAACGAAATATCTGACGCTTACAAGCTCAAGAAGGAAAGCTTTACTACTTTACCTCACAGATTGTGGAGGCTTCAGTCTGTAGACAGCTTGTTGCAAGGTAATGTAACATGGCAGAAGAGCATGGTAGGAGAGAAACAGTCCATGGCAGGGCGGGTAGAAGGCAGCAACAGTGAGCCTCCTTTTCCCTTTCATCTTTGAAGCGGGTTCATAAACAGGATAGGAATTCAAGCAGCCAAACTAATAGATTTTCTAATTTTATTAGCTGAGTTCAGCAACTACTCATATAGACCCCTGTTTCAGAGTCAAACCAAGTGGTCCCAAACTGGAGCATTACAGGGCTTTTAAAACAGAAAACCACAAAGCAAGACATCCTGTTGGAAACAATTTAGCTAGAATCTTACATTAATTTTGGTTGATACCTGTATCCTGCTTCTTTGTTGAGCAGCTTAATTTTTCTCTCTTGTGGGTGCAGCTCATTCTGCTTTTCTCATGGAACTTGTACCTTGAGTAATTTTGCACTCTCCTAGGTCAAATACAGGGCATGAGTCAAATGAAGAGCATAAGATGGCATCAGTTATGCCAATCTGCAACAATCCTATCTGGGGTACAAGCCTACTGATGGTGGCACTCACCCTTAGGTTGGGACTTCTTATTATCCAAGGCCAGAAATCTTCTAACCCAATCAGGGGACCAGTTTCGTTATCACACAACATTAGTCCATATTCACATGTCCTAAATTCAGCCATCTCCAAAAGCCTCACCTATGAACACATGAGACTTGGGGTGGGGGGACTGTAGACACAAGTCACACTACCCAGAGCCTGAATTGTAGTTCTTTTTGGATTATTGTTTCCCAGAGCAGTTTAGCTTTAAATAACAAAACCCTTCCCCAAATGGCTTCTAGTTTTCTCTCTCTCAGGGACAGAGATACGCATGTTCTTAGACTTCAGGCTGCCATGCATAAAATACTCACTCTAGAGTAAAGCCTCACACTGTATGTGCAGCTTACAATAATCATAGACTTCTCTGGGGCCTGTAGATATGATTTTTTGTTTTGCCCTGGAGCTGCCTACTTTCTTTTTGACTTAGCTTATATTTTCTGAGACAGGATGTCTTCTCCTGGGAGATGGGACTGCCATTCTTTTCACTGCACTGTTCACAGTATATCTAACTTCTCTGTGGTTCCTAGTTGTCCTGTGGCTCTTTCTTGATTCTTGTAGTTCTGATTCCTTTTCTTCTTACTAAGATTTTATTCTTCATATGACTCAATTCCAGGTTTTAGAGAAGTTGTATTTTGCTCCCGGCCTTTACTCTTTCATTTTTATTTTGGTAACAAAAATATTTTAGTACTCAAAATTAATCCTGTATGTAACTCTTTGAAAATGTACACTTTATTTTCACTTTTATGCTTTGTGAATAAACTGTCATGCAATGAAAATTGTTCAAAATGTATTGTTCTACATACAAGTTCCAAATATACAGGAATTGATCTGTTACAATGATCCAATGTAGTTTTGTTGTTGTTGTTTTTGTTTTTGTTTTTTGGAACCAGGGATCAAACTTGTGATTTTGTGCTTGCCAGGCAGGTGCTTATGCTGCTGAACTAAATCCTTGACCCAATCCAAAGTAGTTTTGAGTAAGTGGTTGACACTGTAAGTTTATTGATGAAATGAATAAATATGGAGTAAGTAAGCATTATAAATATGATGAAGAAGTAAACTATATTACACACACTCATATAATACCTACAAATATATATTCTGTCCAGACTGGGCCATTCCCTAAGGAAAGTTTCCAAATTTTCTATGACTGCATAATATGGGTTGAAATGCTCTAAAATTTTAAGCTTTATGGGGATTTAAAATGCAGTTGTCTTAACTTTTTATGAGGATTGCCTGTGTCTGGTGTGTTGTATGATATGTAGCAGAAATCCAGTGTTCTTTGCCGAAAAATTTGAAAAATGTATTATTGAGAGGCAGATAACTAAGATAGTGAAAACCATATGTTATCTTACTGTTACAGATACTTAATATCATTTTAACCCTTCCCGTACCTGGAGATACTGTTTCTGTTTTTCAACCTTTAATAATACAGCACAGAGAAATTTTTAATCAGCTTTGTTAACTGCTAGGTGTATATATAAGCATTTGATAAGTTAAAACATACTTTAAACATGATACTAATGGTTTAGTAATATCTATTTCTATATTATGATATGAATATTATATTTTGAAACATTTTATTAATCTCTATATCTTGCTTCTAATTTTCAAGTGAACTTACATATTATTTGTATGATACACATACATATTCATGAATGTGGTTATTTCCTTTATATATGCTGGAAGATGGATACTTATGGGGTTAATATTTACATATTTTAAAATAAATCACACATATGCAAAGTAGCTCATTAGCATGATTTTCTTTCTTGCTTTTTTTTTTTTTTTTGGTACCTGGGATCAAACTCCCAATCTTGCGCTTGCCAAGCAGACGCTTATGCCGCTGAGCTAAATCCCTGGCCCAAGAATGATTTTCTAATTAATTTCTGCCATGTGCTGTCATAGTGAACTTGATACTAAATTGTAGGCAATCCTGGGGATTTTTGCCCTGTGTGATAGCTAAGAAATGTAATTATTCTTTTTATTTGCATTTCTTTGGTAACTAGAACAGATAAACATGTCCTTATATGTTCTCCTGCCATAGATGCATGCAGTGCTTCTGCAGGCTGCATGTCAATCACCCTGCTTCTGCATCCTTGCCCCTAAGAGAAGTATTCGCAAATCGGCAGCTGCGCAGGTGCCCCTTTTTTTTGTGAACAATATGCATATGGTTTACACTAGACTCCTGTTAGATCTTAAGATGAAGACTCTGACACACATGCCTTGGAAAAGATCTGGAATCATAGTAGGTGGTAAGGATGGCTCAATTTTCCCCAGATATTCCAGATAAGCCCTACTCATCGGCCCACAGACCGACCACATTACCAGGATGCTCTGCTGATAGAATGGGCTCACACTTGATATGTGCCGGTTCTGTGCTTTTCTTTAAAGTCTTCTGCCCTTGTCTTGTGCTCCTCCTTTGTTATCTGACTGCAGAGGACTGTAGACCTAGAGACTGCAGGTACAGATAGAGAGAGCCTTGGATTTTGAGTGATGGAAAATAAAGTGCTTTTTGGTTATACATCTGACCAAGAGCACCGAGACTGGCCATATGCAAGGGAGAAATAAATTTTGACTGTAAGTCACTGAAACTGAAGTCGTTGGCCTTAATTACTTACGCACACATCCAGTGAGTGTTTTACTGTGTCACATGAGCCAGTCACTTCCTGCTTCTGTTATCTGACCTTCTTACTAACAAAAGATTTTCTTAAATCTTAAACTATCATTTGCTCATCTATTGCAAAAATAAACAAAATTTACAATGCCCAGAAAACTCCAATTTATGATTTTATATATTACATTTATGAGTTAAATGTTTTGAGTTGATGCTTGGTTTTCCTAGTAATGTTAATAATATACTGGCATTTTTGATAGTTAATATGTTAATTCTTTGTTAAATATTATACATCAATGGTACAGAGAAGTCATTTTATGTTATTGAAATTAGAATTCATATTCCTTAATGTTTATAATAAAAGATTTGTTACTTGCATTGATTTATTTTTTTATTGTTAAAAAATTATTAGAAACTGCCTTTCATAGTTTTCCATGATTCACTTTTTAATCATATCCATTGCTCACAAACTAATATTGTTATAAGCTTTAATTCTACTTTTCCTGTTATTCACTATTAGTATCATAAGAGAAACCTATTTCACATTTCAGTTATTCTTATTTTTCCAAATGGCATAATTTTCCAAATGAGATAACCTCCCAGGAGACAAAATTAAGGAAGCAAACTTGAAGGATAAAGTAAATAACATGTACTTTTAGTAAATAACATGTACTTTTACCAAATTCTACAACTTCATGTAATACTTGACTCCATGGTTTCAGCTACACCAATGTCTAGTACCTTTCAAGGTCGTGGGGTGATTTAAGCAGTATCAGTGTCATCACATCTGATACTTATACACATGTCCTTGCAAGTACTTAATGCAGTGCAGGTTAGCACCCTAAAATAACAAAACTCAAAGATTCTGTAAGTAGAAAATTTACATCCATGAGACAGCAAGAGAGAAAATTCTATCTCTTTCTTCTGTCTCTTCCTCCCATTCTGGGGATTAAACCTATGGCCTTTGCACTAAGCTGCATCTCTGACACTGCCCCCCTTTTTAAGTTGCCCAGGCTAAGCTGGAATTTAAGATCCTCCTGTTTCAGCCTCCCATAGCACAGGAACTACAAGTGTGTGCCACTATGGTTGGCTGATATCTTCACTGTTGCTTGTATGTTCGTCTTTGATGAGCCTAAGCATGAGAGGTCAACAAATGGAAACCACACAAACATATTTCTGCAACTTCTACATGATGCCTTTCCTTCATAAAAATAGAAAAGCCCAAAAATATCATTGGAATCTGACACTTTCCTACTGGACTGTACTAAAATTTAGTTGCATATTGAAAATGTGATACAACAAAGGGGCTTGAGCTAGGGTAATTAGCTCAGTAGAGAGTGGCCAAGAACATAAGATTTGATCGCAAGGCTCTGTGTACAGGTTTCTCATGCTTCAAATTCTTATCATTGGTGAGAAGAATGCTACTTCCACTTACAGTGCTGGCAAACCTATGGCCCTCATGTCACAGCAGGTTCTAGAAGGTTCAGCATCAATGGAAGAAGATCTCTTTTACACTGGAACTTCATCTCTACCTTCTGACAAAAAAGGATGAAATTAGAGTAGCGCTGCGTCTCCTATTCTTAAAATTCCTTTAGCTTAAAATAGTTAATATATCAAAGCAGTGCACTTCTTAAATTCATTAATAAATAATATATGTAACAACCTGTTGATGTTTTATGTAATCTATAAATCTATGGGTATAGTATAGATGTGCATCACTTATAATGAACCAAAGTCAAAAAACTTTAGTGGGAGTGTCTTGTGTTAGTTTCTAACGGAAACTTACAAACATGTTGACACACTACTCTTCACCTTAGCTATCAAAACCTAATGAGAAATGCTAGAGGGGGGCAACCATGTAATTATGCACCACATCAGTGAGGAATGAAGAATGCTATGGTGCATTGTAGAAATGAAGATTCTCTTATTTTGAAAGAACTCATTCCCACCCGTCAATCATAGGATGCAGCCCTCAGAAGCACGAAGTTATCTGAGACACTGCAGCATGTGTGTTATATTATATTTTGAAATAGAGGTATACTTTCAGCAAAACAATATTAACTGTCATAGAAGGCAATAACCTTATTTTCATAAACCAGTTTTCCTTATCGCCTTACCCTAGCCATGAATTCCCTGTAGGAAGAGAGCACTTTCCTGTCTGGATTTGCTCCAACCAAATTCTCATGGGCATACACGATGGCATATTAGGTACAGTGGCTTTTTCTTTGCATATTTCAGCTCACCGTTCTTTTCCTCCTTGACTGTTGTAACTACCAATCCTTTAATAAAAGATGTGCAGAGTAGATTTAAAACCCAAAACTGCTCACTGCCTACTCACCTATAGTAAACACACAGATATCTGCAAGAAAATAAATATGTTATTGTAAGTCACTGAGATTTAGAGGAATGCTTTTTTACATGACATTATCATAGCAGCACCAAATATAGTTGTTGTATTAAATTAATGTTCTTACTTAGATTGATGTTGTATTTTACATGTTTTGTAAATATTTGATTATGAAATTGTATTCAAGCTGTGAATATACAAAGTCTTATTTTCATGTATTAGAAAATCAAGTTATGTCTGTGAAGTAAGGGTATCTAAGAGATTATTTTTTCTTTGTTTTTAAGGAACATATATATTAGCTAAGTTTGATCAATACTCAGCTAAGTAAAGGAGATGATGGGGCAGAGGGAAAAAATATTCCCGACCGAATGAGCAGTCAGGTAGAAGGAAAAGCATGGTGCTTCGCTCCTGCATTGGAGACACACATTAGAACATAACGCAGAGCTGTTGGTTGGGGAAGGGGCGAACACACATGCAGGGAGCGAGGTGTGTGCCGAGGTGGGCATGTACACAGACGCAACAGGACGGCAATGCGTTTCCATGTGTCTGTCTCGTCACCTGTTACCTAGGGTGTCAGGAGTGATAACTTGCTGTGGCATCTTATTTTGCTGTAAAAATATGTGGGGCCTAACCTCTTATGGCTTAAAATGTATAAAATATGTTGTATAAAAGAAGCATCTTTTTCCCCATGGCTAGATTTAAGAATGGCTTGAAAATGTCTATTCATTTTTGAAAACAGTAATTTACATTCATTCTATTGGTTTTGATGCCCCCACATAAACATCTATTTTTCTACATTTGGATGCACTGAAGTTTAAAAGACTGACACAAGAATGTTAAGGAATTTCCTATAAAATGAAGGAAACATATTCATTTAGGAAAAGAGGTTTTACTTTCAATAAAGCAAATTTTGAAACCCTTAGAAGTCAAATAATATTTGAGATAAATTTCTGCAGACAATATCTTATTACACAATATATAAATGCAAATATATGTGCTATTTATTTCCTTTTATTTTTATTTCCACTTTTATTCATTTTTATTATTCTTTTGTTTACTTGGATCTGAACTATTAGCAACAAGAATAGTCTTTTAGTGAAGGAACATTTTTCAAAGCTGTCCATATGCTAGCAATGGCAATAAAATAATAGTTCTGGAAAGAGAGAGTATGTCAGTCAGTGCTCATGAGAGAAACAGATTTAATTCAAGATATAGAAATAAAGATTTACAAGAGAAGCTACAGTGGCTGCCCATGGGGTCAAGTGTGGGAGATGGCACGTGTTGTCTGCACTGAGATCTGAAGAATCAATCTGAAGCTCACTGTAGTGTCCCGTGTGACTCCATACAGGAGGCCGAAAGTTCTGTGCAAGCAGCCAGGAGATGAGAGTCGAGGTGAAAGTGAAGACTGGAGCTCCTCCAAAGAAAGAGAAGCAAACCTTCCTGCATTTCCCTCTCGCTTCATTCAGCCTACGAGCCTGTTGGTTGGTGCCACTCACACCCAGGGTGGGTCTTCTGTCTTCAGCCATACCCAGAAATGTGCTGACCCAATTTAGTTGGGCACTTTCTTCTTAACATGATGCGATCAGTTAATTGTCACAGGGAGAAAGTGTGAAGAATACAGACATGTATCTTGGTGAAGCCACCAGCCTTTCTTCTGGGCTAAGTACTTTCCATGATGAGCCACTGCTGGTAGTCATGTTCTAGACAATTACTCCTTCTTCAGACTTTTTTCTTTCTTCTGTATATGTTCTATCTTCTATGATTTGTTTCCCTTTCCTTTCCTTCCCTTCCCCCTCTCTGCTTCCTTTAAGTCTCTTTCCCATCTTCCTTCCCTTCCCTTCCCTTCCCTCCCCTCCCCCTCCCCCTCCCCCTCCTCTGCTCTCCTCTCCTCTCCTCCTTCCCTCTTAGTTCATAACCAGGTGCCTGCCATCTACAATTACTTGGTGACATGTCGTACCATTTGGGAGACCCATCTGGTAGCTTAGAGCCTGGGTTCATCAACTGGATAGACCTTCCTCTGCTGGTCTTGGGTTTTTCACATCATGACACTCCAGTGACAGTGCTCTTAGACACCTGAGTAAATGAAACTATAATGTCAGGGATAAAATTAAAGGCAACGGAGTTTACCAGTGGCCAAGGAAACATACTGAACTTGGAGCTGGAAGGTACTCATTGTGCACCATCCATTGTATTTCTTCCTGAACCTTTACGTTGCTATGTGAGGACAAGTTTTCCTTCGCTTTGAGAGGATAAATCATAAGTGCTATTCAGTAAAAACAGGAAGAACAATGGGCACAATTTTAACAATATGAAAATGCCTGGCAAAGAAAGAATATAAATTACATTAATTATATTGACAAGTCATAGGCAATAATGGGAAGTAAAGATTCTCAGCATAAAAGATCAGTTTCAAGTTGAAAATAAATGGTAAGGGGGTTGTGGAAAGCATGTGAAATTGTGGTCCTATGCCTATTCCTTTTATATAATTAACATTTAGTAGGGGAGTAATCAGTGAATAATTCTTCACTGCCACATCTGAAGAGTCATCCTTTGGGTGCTGGGGTATGGTTACATCTGATCTGCCTATTTCTTTCTTTCATATTTTTATCCTGTG
>PVJX010028988.1:0-22597 GCA_004027295.1 Dolichotis patagonum | reverse complement strand
CCTCATTCTGTGGGCAGTGGGAAGCCAAAAAGGTGCTTTCAACTTGGGAAAGATTTTTGCTATAAAAACTGTAAGTTGTATTAGAAGCAAATTAACACAACTTCAGCAGAAGGCTAACCCTACACATTTGATTGGATAGGGGAGCGTTTCTGCGAGCTTTGCTAAAGCCATTGTTTGGGCAGCTGCTCCAGTCCTTGGTATAACGTAGTACTTTCCGATGATGGTGACTTTTCAATAAGGGCAGAATCAAAGCAGCACAAAGCAGCAGAGATTTTACACAAATCTCTTAACATGCAAAATTTTATAGTTTTAGTAATCAGATTTCTAACTTACAGTGATCTTTCCAATAGACTCCTACTTTTCTTGCATTGGAAGAGCTTATTATATATAGAAATGGTATGAATAAACTTTTATTTCAAGTCAATCTGATATCATGTAAGTAAGCATTTTCATTATAACTTCATTTAGACATTTCTGTCTTTTGTATATTCACCAGTACTCTGAAAGTATAGTCATAAATACTCCAAAAAGTAATTTAAAAATACATTTCCTTTGTTATCTACTTCTATTTATTATTTAACTTACATGAGATTTATCGAGCATTACAGATTGTGAGATTCTTTTACAATCAATAGTTATGATATAAATATAAAAAGGATGTCATTTATAGATAGTATATAATAATTCTCAACTTTCATAAGCGCTATTAACTTCTCAACGATATGTATATGAAAAAAATATTTGTTTGACCATAAACAGACATCTCACAAGCACCTAATTCTATTTCCAAGCCACCATCCAAGGTACTGTGGGATTAGTAAGGTAAAGAGGATTTACTTTCTGACCTTAAGAATCATTCCTACTGGGAGTTTCCAAAGATGGTGGACTGGTAGGTAGCAGGAGAGAGATCCTGTCTGAGAGAGACAGCTTAAATGCCAGAATTTAACACCCTGAAGAGACCCAAACAGAGAGAGATGGACTCTCACAACCCAGGAAGAAACAGGTCAGATATGCGGTCCTGGGGCTACTATTAGTGAAGCTAAGATCAGCAAGCACAGCGCCCTCCTCGAGCCGCCTGAATTCCTGCCCAACACTGACCTGACCGACCGAACTGCGCCGATGCAACTGGCTTGAGCAGCCAGAGTGTGGAGCTGAACATCCCTGCATGCGGCTCACCCAGACCCGGCCCTGCACACAACCCACACAGAGGCACCATGAATGGTGGCACCACAGCCACACTGAAGTCGGAGGTCTGGGAGCCCAGCAGTTCTCAGGGACCGGCATCAACACACGGTGAGTGATGGGAATAAGACCCTCCCATGGGAAAGGGGAAACCGACTGGAAGACATGTTGGATTTGGGCACGAGATCCCTAACTGCATAACGAAGTGGCTTCAGTTGGTTGCTCCCCTCGCCAAGCAGATTGGTGGACTCTGCTTGGATTGGGCGGTGCCCCTGGCCAAGACCCAGTGGGTTGCTACAAACTAATTCCCTGAGCCCAGCCACACACTGACGCAGTGAAGGCCCGCAAAGGTTGAGTGGCCCGGAGGAGAGGAGCCAGCACACACTGTGCTTGCTTGAACTTCACTCTCTGATAGAGGCCGGCAGAGGGCAGAAGCCCCTAGCCTGCATGCTCCAGAGAAGCCTTAACCAACAAGAAAAGGGGCTGGGAATTACACTGTACATTTGTATGGAAGGAGCCAAAAACATGACGAGAGGGAGAAATAAGAAAAAAACCCCAGCCCCCAACCCTGAGAACATTGATCCAGGAGAGGTAAATACAAAAGAGATTGAGGGCAGCAAACATGCAACATCAAACACAGCGGTAGCAGACATAAAGAGATATCTTCAGGACCTTGTAAGCGGGATCAAAACTGAAATATTAATTCAAATTAAATGAGATAAGTAGATTAATAAAAGAAAGGCTGGGCACCTCTCAAGAAGACACAGACAGAAGAATGGAAGGACACAAAGGAGAGAAACATGTAATGAAGAAAACAAGAAAAACCTAGAATTCATGAAGCAAATTCAAAGAGATTATCAGGAAACTAAAGACTCCATAGAAAACTGGCAAAACTGCTTGAAAGAAATCAAAGATAGAGTATCAAAAATTGAACACAGGCTTGCAATGTGTGATCATGAAAGGGAAGATCTCTTAAAAATAACAAGGGAGCAGGCAGTGACAATTGGAAGGCTAGAGGACGACAAGAGGATCTATAACTTAAGAATAAAGCATGTGAATGAACAAGCAGGAGTCAAAACAGAGGAATTACAAAGGCTATTCACAGAAATCATTAAGGAAAAGTTCCCAAGCACAGAAAAAGTAAATGATATGCAGATGTATGAAGCATACAGAACTCCAGCCACCTACAACCAAAACAGAGCTACACTTAGACACATAATAATCAAGAGCCCAGAAATTCAATATAAGTACAGAATATTAGAAGCCATCAGAGAAAAGAAACAGATCACCTATAAAAGAAAACCCATCAAAATCATGGCCGACTTCTCAACACAGACCATCAGGTCAAGAAGAGCTTGGAGTGAAATAATTCAAGTGCTGAAGGAGAACAACCTCCATCCCAGATTGATGTATCCTGCAAAACTCTCTCTAGAAATTAATGGAGAAAAAGATGCTTCTATGACAAAGAGGAACTTGGAGAATTTGTGACCAGCAATCCAACCCTACAAAAAATACTGAAGGACATTTTAGAGAGAGAACAAGAATACAAGCACTTCAGAAACAATGGCAGAGAGGCCTCAGTGAACAGGGCAGACAGTGGAGTGGAACAGAAAAATAGACAACCAATGGCAGAAAAACAGAATAACAGAAATAAGGCAGAGAGGATTGGCTGTAATCTCTAGTATAGATGGCCTTGAAATATTAACAGAGAAAAACACAGGCAGAGTAGATCAGGAGATAGGGTCTGTTGAGATGCTCTATATAGGGAGGCAGTGGAACCCAAAACAAGCAGTGTACCCCAAAACAAGCAGTGTACCCCATGGGAGTGAAAGGGGAGGAATTGTCTAAAAAAGGGAGGCAGAGGATATTGTTAATTGGGTAACAAGATTTAAAATTTACATTATTCTCACCACTCTGCTTGGGTGGATTACGTGCTGTTCCACTTTGTCTACTTATACTAGACTTGAGGACATGGTCAGCTATCCCAAAAATAAGAGGACATATGGTAATCATCCCTCATTTTCCTATCAACTTATCTGAAGCCCTTTATAACTTATACTGTCTTATGACTGATCTTATTTGAATCTGGGTTGTTAGATTGCTACTTTATATTGACTGATTTTATTTAAATCTGTTATGATTGATAGCATCATGTCTAAGAGTATAGGCAACTACACTGAAGATGACAAGATTCATTACCCACTCTGGTTTGATTATTACTTGCTTTTTAAGTCTTATAATGTTTGTTTTTATTAATGTTGTTATATACTGCTGAGACATCATGGTAACCATTATAGATCACCTTGTATTGTGGTTATATATGACTTTTTTGCTTCATGCTTTTCTAGGAATTGTTTTGTTTTGTCTTTCTTTGTTTGGTTTTTACCTCTAATACAGAAAGGATAGATATACATTTAGAGACTCATGCATGTGTAGAGCTTATAAACAGTTTATAAGAACCAACTATATAACACAGGTTGAAATGAACAACTACTTTGAAGAAAAAGAGACACTGCAGTACCCAGTGCTGATTCCATAATGTCATGCTGTGAAATCCAGCAAAATTAGCATTCTTTGTTCAAAGTGATTTTAGCTTGTTTTGTTTTGTTTAAGTTCAACACACATGAAGGTATGGACAGCTGTTTTTAGGAGAATGAGAGACACTATGACAGCCATTCTCAGCTTCCCTATTGTCTGGTCTTAAAGACCTGAAATGTCCTCCTCGTCCTGCTCAGATCAATTCCATACTATGTTGTTTCATGTGAATTCCCTGTACATGACAATATGGACAGCTATTTGTAAGAAAACAAGAATCAATACAATAGAGTGAATATCTCCAATTGTCTAGTTTTGGAATTTATGTCCCTTACATTGCTTTCTTGTGATCTGATTTGTTCTGTTTTGTTGTGTTTAATTTTACCCTTTTGATATAATTGAATATATATTTGAGTGGCTAAGATGGATGACCATATTGCTGTTTTTTTGTCAGATCATGGAACAGAACTGTTAATAGACTCACTGTTTGAATGTCTACTTTACATGTTTTAGCTTTATAATTTGAACAACTATTTTCAAGAAGTCAGTATGTAATTTGTCAAATAATAATCTCTTAGGTTTTTTTGTTGTTCTTTTCCTTGGAATTCTGTATTGTTGCTACCCTTTATTCTGTTTTGTTTTGTTTTTCTTCTTTCCTCTCTTTAAATAAAATTTTAAAAAAAGAATCATTCCTACTAAAAAAATAAAACTAGCATGCAAAAAATATCATAAAACAAACTACGACGTGTTCTAAGACACGTTCAGGATAAAGGTAGATTAAAGTACGTATTTATGAGAACAATAAGAGACATTATGCAGGAAGTGTCCTGGGGGTGAGGTTTTCCAAGCCTGCGTAGAGAAGAGGAAGAGAGAAGCACAGTCTGAATTTCAGAAGCACGTAGACGTGGACTGGATTTCAGAGCGGGTTTATCTAGAAGTAGTGAGGTGGGGACTGGAACATGATTTGGGTGATGTGGGACTCGAAGAAGAAAACTGGAGCAGAGTGACCCTAAAATAGGATTTGAGTGGACGTGGTGAGGCGATGCCTGCAAAGTTAAGGGTACGAGGCCTAGGATCTGACTAAGGAGTTGAAACCAGACCCATCAGCAGTAATATGTGTGTGTGTGTGTGTGTGTGTGTGTGTGTGTGTGTGTTCATAGGTAAGCACATGCATTGGTCAGCTGTTCAGCCTGAGTGTAGTCACACTGTGAGGTGTGGGGCTTGGGTCTGCGTATGGGAGTTTCCCTGCACCGGGGAGGAGACGGAGGAGGAGGAAGTGGAAGGAGAGGAGCAAAGTCAGCACAGGAGCTGGAGAACCAGGAAAGGTCGTGCCTGGACCGTCTGAGGGCGAGGCCTGCAGGAACCTCACGTGGCCCACATAGTCAGCCCCTGCTGTGCCATGCAGCCCTGAAGGGGACCTTGTGGAGAGCACGATGCGTTGGCACCCTGGGGAAGCAGCTGCCCGCGAGGCTCTCACCTCTGTGTCCAGGACCAGCTGTGAGCCTGGCGCTGGTGATGATCAGCCAGGCCCACGGGCAGGAAGGTGAGCTGGGCGTGTGGCACAGGAGAGCTAGGGCCAGCTGTGCTCTGCTGCTCCCCACCCTCCCTGCTCCGGTTCTCTCTGGGGTGTATACGCATTTACCCATTCAGGTGCACACTGTCAGGTGCGTGAAGAACTTTTGTATTACTGTGATGTGGCAGAAAACCAAATGAGAAATAAACTCATAAAGGTGATCCTTTCTGGTAAATCTACTGAATTTCAAGCAACTTGCCTTAAAAAATCCCTTTTTTAAAAGTTGATTTATTTTTTGGTACCTAATAATTGTGCAGAGCAGTGGGATACAGCATGATAATTCAAAGTAGGGGCAACATGTGTGCCCCCATGTCTTGCTAGCATGGTGGCTCCCCATGACAACTTCCTGGGTATAACAGCATCTGCTCCACTCCACCATCCAGATCTCACAGGGTTGCTCTGTTGGCCAGCCCAACTCAGAACAATGGGAGAGGAGCGAACTCGGAGAGAGCATTCCTCGGCTTAGCCAAGTTGCTGTAATATGACCCGGGAGGGAGACAGCTGCTTGGTGGATGTGGAGGAGGAGTATTAGTGCTGGTAATGTGTGAGCCAAAAATGGAGTGAGGGGAGAGAGGAGGGAAAAGAGAGTGTTGGAGGAGGATGGAATAAAGATCTGAGTGAGGACAGTGGAAATGGAGAGAGCTCCTAGATGGGGGTAGATAAAGAAGAGTCACATCCAAAGACAGAACTAGGACAAATTGAGCATGGTCATTGATTTGTAATTCTGGAATCGGATAATATTTCACAAGACAGAATGAGTGTTTTGATGAGCTGAGCAGAGAAAGTTGGTTTTATAGACAACAGAAGGACTAAAGAAAGCAGAAAGAAGAAAATGTGGACTAGTCATTTCTTATCAGGGTGATGAAAATTGACTTATGTATGAGGTCTCATTGTCCTTAGCTCTGAGAAGATCAGGTAAACCGAGCTTGGACTTTGTGATGTGGAGTGTTGGCACCGGTGACTCCATTTTGGTTTGGCTGGCTGCACATAGGACAGCAAGAGCTCAGTGAAGATGAATGGCCACCCATACACTGCATTTAACTCTGAGAAGTAGCATTGAGCTCTGGGACTCTGAGTATGTGTACTGTGGATGTGTGGACCATTAAAAGTCAGACCTCGCAGATGTTTCCTATGTGTAATAGAGATAACGCTGGGTTTTGCTGTGTGGAGATGCTGCCTGCCTAGTACAGAAGAAAGCATAATAGACATCTGGGCAGACTGGAACACTAGGAATAGAAATTTGGGGGCCATTTAGAATGGTGGGAAGAGTTCGTGTCAATTTAGAACTTTGGTGAGAAAGCCAGATTAGGAAGTGCAAGCTTCTGACCCCATATCTGGCACTGGAGAAATTCAACAGCATGGCCAAGCCAGGGCAGGGCAGGTTTCGGCCCCAGACACTGGGACTGGAATTCTAAGCATGGAGAAGGCCCTTCCTGAGGGAAAGGCTGGCCTGCGGGCAGTGCTGGCTTCACTAGAAGTGTTGTGTTTGGGGATCACTCCCAGACACTTAGGGCCAACACCTGCAAGGACTGGATCAAACTTCTGGTTGACTCAAAGAAGCCCGGAGTTGTGGGAGGTGAGTGAGTGAGTCCTGGGTCTAAAATTATTTGTCATTTTCAGCTGAGAAAACTAGACAGAGGTTGGGATGCAGAAAGTAAAGTGAAATGTATATAAATGTTAGACATGCTGTTTCTCTGGGGCTGGGAAAAATGAAGATGCCCTGGAAGCCTGGGAGAATTGGGTCCAATTGAGTGCAATAATGGAAAAGGAAAGGAAAAGAGGAGGGAGAGGAGGACAGGGGAGGAAGTATTTTCACTCTGCTGTTGGTTATCAAATGAGCTCTCAGCAACCATCACATACCCTGTGCGTGCTTCTATCAGGCCTGCTTGCTTTGCTCTGTTGTCTTTCACCGGACCAAGAAGGTTTTCCTACCCCAGGCCCAGGCTGGGTCATGATGTGCTTCTCTTCCTCCTTTTGATGAGCTTCAGGAGTCTATAATTTGGCCAAAATGAAGTGTTTTTCCCCTGTAGGTAGGAAAATCCAATACTCAAGCCATTCCTGTTTCAAAGTTTAATAAGGAGTGCTCAGGTTTGTTGATTTTCAAATGGAAAACATAGAAAATGAGCTGATTAACAGGTGTCTGAAATTATTGGACCTCATCCAACTTTCAGTGTTTAATAAAGCTTCATGCTAAGTAATCCTGGGAAAGAGGTGTTCAGGACCACATCACTACTACTGGTTGCAAAGGACTTGATCCAATTTTTGCCCTCAGTAACAAGTCCAGAAGTCTACCCGACTCACTATAATCATCCGAGCTTCTAGAACAACCAGAGCAGAGTGCCCACAGAAAGCCAGCAAATTCCTGCAATCGGCGCATCCCAGGAGCCTGGTCTGCACAGTCAGGCTAACGTTTGTTAGTCTTATTCTACTCTTGGCTTGTCCAGCTGAATTTGTTCCCCCCTCAACCTCTTTGGGCCCCACAGGATGACACCTAGAGAAAACCTGGTGTTCATAGAAGTTATTCCTTCCAAGATCAAGACTGTTTTGGATACCTGCAGTGGCCTTTGACACCCAAATGATCTGGCTTTCCCCCTTCCTCTTAAAAATGTCCGATGATCAAAATTCTTTCAGGAAATGTTCTCAATATACATGCACCTGTTCTGCTCAGATGCTAACAAAAATATAGTTCTACAGATTTTTCTTTTACTGGTATTTTAAAATATTTATTTTCATCCAGATAGTTCATTTTGGATCTTAACCAGCCCTCAGCTAACAAAGTAGATTTGTAGCGTGAATAAATTTCTCTCAGATGATCCCTTCAAAGAATCATAGAAAACCTTCCATTGTCGCAAAATAAATAATTACAGAGTAGATTGTTCTCTGACATTGCAAGAAACATGCCAGTCTGGGTAAGGACAATCAGGAAGTTTTAGCTTCAGTGAGCGTGGCCTTGAGGTTTGTAATCCAAGTAGCTTTTAGCCTGTTGTAGAGAGCATGTTGATAGCCACCAAGGAATACTAACATTTAACACATTCACACTTACAGGTTCTTTTGTTAAAGAAAAATGCCAGATATGACTTTAACATGGATTATGGGGTTTTTTCCCCAAGAATATTTCTTCTAATTTTTCTGCGGTGAAGCAGCTGCGGTTGCTATGCCATCAGCTCTGTTGCTATGGGGGATGCCTTGGGTGTTTGCCAGGCTATGATTGGTTATTTCAGCACCTTATGTTCAGCAGTTGACATTTTTCTGTGTTGAATCATGCTATTTTATTTTAATTCAATGGGTAGGCTCAATAATGTTGATCAGCATTAAAAGAACTGAAGTTAGATATAAAGGAATTCCAGTTTCTCTCTTGGAGAGCATTAAACGTCTAAGGGGTGTGTAAAGGAAACATGTGCACATGAGAACATGCAAGGCTACACGGGGATATATTCGGGGAAAAGTGACTCTTTCACACATGAAATTTAGAGCAATGAGAAATGGCGCATGTCAGGACTTAGGCAGTTATCCTAAGCAGAGAAATTATGTCAAATTGGAGGTCATTCCCTCTTCATTTCAGTGACAATACTGTTATTACGGAGGTGACACAACAGCCACTCCTTGAGGGTCATTCTCCTTAAATACAGTTTCCTGCCTTCCCACACTTTAAAAGCAACATCCAAAAGGGATTTCCCACCCGGGACCTACTTTCTAATGAGCTCTCTCTGTCTCCGTAATGTGGTGATGTTAATGGGGTGTTTCAGACACTCACCAAACCTAAATTGGAGAATTTTGTGAGAAGAGAAGATAAAACTCATTATCGTGGTGTTTGTCTCCAGTCCTGATCATCTTCTCCTCAAGGGCCAACAAAATTATCCTCTGGTAAACAAGACTCAGGAGCTCCTGTTCCCTGGTTGCTAAGTCACCAGTCTATTTAAACATGACACAAGTTTGTAAATTTACCCAGTGATCATTCAGAAACGGGCTTGAGAATGGAATGGAAGTAAGTTGGCTTTATCCTGCTTAGAAGCTCATAACGACCATATTTTAGACTGATTTTTTTTTCCAATGACATTTGCAGTCTTCAGTATTAGAGGACACTGAAAGCTAGGTTTAGGAGACAATGTGACATTTCTATAATAAAGTTTATTTTAGAAAATAACTGAATCATTTCCTGAATGCATTTAGTCTCAACTGCTGAGTGAGTTTTTCGTCTCACTAATTCTCCTCCTAAAAATACTCCCTGTCTTTAACAATTAAAGAGTCCGTATACTTTTGGGTTGCAGAGAACACAACCTAACATTAATTTCCAAGGAATTATTGGAACAAAACTTCTCAGGCTACTAATGTATATATGGGTATTTTGATACAGATACTGTATTCTTGAACAAAGGTGTTTTTCATTCTAGATAGAAAATAACTGAAGATACTTCCAAACAGTAACAACCCCATGTCCAGTTGATGGCCATGTCGGATACTCCTGGACACTTCCCAGTGTCTCTGTAAACTCTGGCACAGGCACAGCGATGGCCCAAGGACAGAAGCTCTCCGCCCCCTTTCTATCAGTCTCCAAAAACAAGCAAGCAGGCTGGTGTAAAACCTGAAGGAATACTAATAATTATATATTAGTATATCCTTTTTCTACGATCTGTAAAATAATTTTATTCTTTTTTGTAGGAAACATTTGGGAGGCCAGTAAGTAATCTTATTCTCATTTAAATGAGTGCAGTTATGGAGATTAACAGGCTGTGTAGCTTCTGTCCTCCTTCCCCGCTGGATTTGTTTCTCCGCTCAGTCTTATCTGAAGGCCCACACCAAACTTGTGGGGCCAGGAGTGCAAATCTCCTGTGTCTCCCCTCTGCAGATCACCGGTTCCCCCAAACTCCCTCAGAACCCTTCTTCATTCACCCCGCAGCAGTATTTTGGGCTTTGCCTTGTGCCTGCTTGGATCAGACCAGCAGCTTTGTTCGCATCCTGGTCTCCAGCCTGTCTTCTGCAGGCACTTTGCAAAACGCTGCTGCTGCTGCTGCAGGCGTGGTGAAGCCTGACTGCTTGCCCCCTCCTGGGGCCATCCCTGGGACATCGCTTACATTCGACATATCCAAATCTCACTCTTGAGCTACTCTGACACTGGAAATTTCAGTCTCAGCCTTTGTTATTCCAAATAAATGGAACCCCATTAATCTTATTCCTAAGGATAAAAACTTCAGTCTTTCTAAACGTGTCTCTGTCATGTCCAGTATTCAACACAACTAAATCCTCTGACTCTGCCTTGAAAATAAGTCTAGAATCTTCCTTGTGTCTTCCCGCCTGCCCAACTGCCAGCGTCCCTTCAGCCATCCTTGCCCGATGCCATCCCTTCTTCCCTCCTGCTGCACAGCAGTGTTCCATGGTGGGTGTGGGTAGCCCTTCTGCTCTTGCAGAATCTCTGACTTTTCATTCAGACTTCAGCTCTTAGCAAAAGGAGCTGCAATACATATGTACAGACAAGTGTTCTCACGCGAACGGTGTTCAGTTTTCCGGAATCCGTGTTTAAGGATTGCCATCCAAAATTGCTGAGTCATATAAGTTGCATTTTTTTGTCATCTCAGACTCTGTCAAACTATTTTCCGGGGTGACTGTGTTATTTTACATCCATGCCACAAACTTGTGAGAGGTTCAACTTCTCTGTGTCTTCATCAGCCTTTCAGCAGGTCACCATTATTTACTGAGTCCCTTCTGAGAGTTATATAATGCCATTGTTCCCTTGATTTGTGTTTCTCTGATGGCCACTGATGGTAAACCTGTCCCTGTGTACATAAAATGTTTGTCACCTCTGGACTCCCCAGGGGAAAGGTCTACTGAAGGCTTTGGCATGTAGTTTAATTGTATTTTTTATTACTATTTTTGAGAGTTTTTTTTTAATAGATTCTGGATACTACTGTTGGATTTGTGGTTTACACATATTTTCTCTCAGTCTGTAGCTTTTTTATCCCTTTCCAAGTGATGGTCACAGGCAACAGTTTTACTTTTGAAGAAACTGATTTATTAATTTTTCTTTTCATGGGAAATTATTGTGCTTTTAGTGTCAAGTCTGAAAACTCTTTGTTTAGTCCTCAATCCTAAAGGTGTTTTTTTTCTTTTTTCTGAAAGTGTTATAGATTTATATTTTACATTTAAGTTCATGGCCCATTCTGAGTTGAATGTTGTATATGGTGGGATCTTAGGTTAAGGTTCTCTTGTTTTGCATGTAAATGTCCACTGGTTCCAGCACAGTACTATTCCTTGCTCCATACAATACCTTTCAGTCCATCATCACTAGCAGTTTAGTGTGTGGATCCATTGCTGGGTTCTCTGTGCTATTCCGTACAGTTAAGTGTCTTTTCCTCCACCAATACCACACGGATATTTAACAGGGCTTTCCTTTAATTTCTTCACCAGTACTTTATATGCTTCCTTACATGCTTCCTTGTTGGCTTTAAGCAATGTTGTTTTAAATGTGTTTTCATGTACATACATGAGAGTGTGATTGCTCTTTCTGTGTTGATTTTGTATCCTACAACACTGATGAAATCCCTAATGAGCTCCAGGACGTTTTCCCCCCATAGATTCCTTGCAATTATCTATAGACAGTTATGTTTACTTCAGATAGAGACAGTTTTATCTCTTCTTTTCCAATCTATGTGCATTTTATTTACTTTTCTCACCTTAATGTAGTGCCTAAAATTTTCAGTGCTATATTAAGCAAAGAATGGTGTAAGCAGTTGACCTTGCCTAATTTTTGATCTGAAAGAAATGCAGTTTCTGAGTATAATGTTAACTAAAGAATTTTCATAGATGTGTACTTCCCTCTATTCTTATCTTGCTAATTAAGACTCATCATAAATATATATAGATGATCTTGAGGTCTTTATAGGTAAATAAAGGCAACTTGAGACTATCCTCATAAGTGAAATACACAAAACTCACATTGGTAAATATCACATTGTCTCTCAAGTGTAAAAAATAATAAAGACTGAAAGAATAAGAAGATCCAAAATGTATAATAGATATTGTAAAAATAAAAGGGAAGGAGAGTGCTCTAAAGGATATAACTATGTATAAGTGTGTAAGATAGATGACCATATTACTAGATTTTTGTTAGATCATTGAACAGAATGGTTTGTACTGTCAATGTTTGATTATCTGTCCACTTTTTATGCTTTGATTTTGTAACTTGAACAACTATTTCTAAGGTGACAATATGTAATGTATCAACTAGCAATTTCTTAGTGTTAATTTTTTTTAATTCTGTATTATTCTACCTTTTTACTATTTTGTTTTTTTCTTTATATCTTTAAATAAATAAAAGTAAGTAATAATAAATATACATAGGATTTTCTCAAATGCCCTTCTGTATATCAGTTCATATGATATACAGATATTCTATTTATAATTAAGATACTCATTGAAATGTTAACATATAAATTAGCCATTTCCTTTATTTTCTGTTGATTTTTTTCTGGTTCTTTCCTTCTGTTTCTCTTTTTTGCCTTTCTGTGGGTTGCTTGAGTGATTTTTAGGTGTCTGCCAAGTATTTATAGTGGATTTAATTATGTTAAAATATACATAACATAGAATTTACCATTTTAACCATTTGAAGTATATAATTCTCTAATATTATATTCATATAACTATGTAAACATCATTTCTACACATCTGTGAAACTTTGTATCATCCCAAACTGAAACTCTCTCTCCAAAAAGTTATGTCTCCCAGCTTCTGGTAACTAATATTTTACTCTTTGTCTTTATGAATTTTCCTATTTTAAGAATCTCAGCTAAGTGAGATCATATAATAGTTGTCTGTTGAGTGTCTAATTTATTCACTCAGTGTAGTATCTCCATAAGTGTAGCATGTGTCAGAATTTCATAAGCCTGGATCACCTGCCTGTGTATGATTGGGCCACATTTTGTGGTCCCTTGGGGTTTTTCTCCCTTTTGGCTATGGGGGAATTAATGCTGCTTTGAACATTAGAAGGAAGTATCTTCTGGAGTCTGTGCTTTCAATTCTTTCGGTTCCATATACAGATCTGGAATTGCCAGACCGTGTGATAATTTTATGTTTGACTTTTTGAGAAAACCCATCCTGTGGTTGTCCAGTGTTTGCTTCATTTAAATTCCCACCACCAATGCACAAGTGCAGCTGTTCCTCCCCTTGCTTGACAGTACTTGTTATTTTCTGCTTGAGTTTTTTTTTCTCTTATAATAGTCAAGCTAACAAGTATTATATGGTACCTCATTGTGGTTTTGGTTTGCATTTCCTTAAGGTTTTTTGATTCTGAGCATTTTTTCATGTGTTTCTTGGCATATTGTGTATAGTGTTTAGACTGATGTCTATTCAAGTCCTTTGTCTATTTTTAATTTTGTTTGTTTTGTTGCATCACTAGTGTTATTTCTATACCCTAATTATTAATCCCCTTTCAGCTGGAAGATTTGAAAATATTTTCTCTGTAGTAATTTTTGGCTTACACACACACACACGTCTCTGGGATTTTCATAGTGATTCTCTAAATATTACATTGTACACATGTGACTTATCACAGTTTACTGCTACCAACATTTTATTTTACTACCTTATGCAAAGTATGGAAGCCTCACTTCCAGTTACCTTCCCCACTTTTAGATATGATTGGCTTGTATTAGGTTCCCTTTTTATGTTTGTTTCAGTCATTAAGTATGATTTGTGAAACTCATAAATTAAAGCTTATAGGTACCTGTATTGCTGTTCCTTCTCCTATTCCTTTTCCCCTTGTTCCCCAAGAGCTTTAATCTTTCATGTTTATCCTCACTTGCTTTTTATTTTCTATTTATTATTTTATTTCATTTCTGTTCGAAAACTGTCGTTTAGCCTATCGTTAAGGGTAGCTTTGTAAGAGACTCTTCTACTTTTTCTTTGCGTAAGAGTGTCTGTGTTCCCGCTTCCCAAAGGGTAGCCTTGTGAAGTACAGAACCAGCCATTGAAAGTTCACTGGGCAAACTTTCTTCACTTCTTTCTGGCCTCCACGGTTCTGTGTGGAAAGTCTACCATTACTAACTGCTGTCCTTTCAAAAGCATGACTGTTTCTTCTGACAGCTCTCAAAAAATTTTCTTTTCCTTCGACTTTCAGAAGTCTAATTATAATATGCCTTCTTTGTGCTAATGGAGTATATCACGTTTGGAGTTTTCTTAACTCTTGAATCTGTAGCTATGTGTACTGCAACTGTTCACCTTCTACTTCCTTGAATGCGATTTCAGCCTCAGCCTCTTGCTCTGCTCTTGTCCTGAACCCAGTGCTAGGAACTTGGGAACTTCTGTGATTGTCCCGCCGCCCCTCGGAGCCTTCCACCATATTCTGCTGCTCAGATGGGCGAGAGTACCCACTCTGTCCTCATGCTCCGATTCCATCATCTCCATTCTTCTTAGTTCATCCACCAAAATTCTTTATTTGTCTTCAGTTTCTGTGAGTGTGTATTTTAGTTCTATAATTCTCTTTTGGCTGGTAATAAATTCTACATTTTGCCGGCACTTTCTGTTGTTTCATGTGTTCCTTTCCTCACGAGAATGTGTAACTGATTGCTGCTTACAGCCTCCGGCAGGGCTTCCCGTTATCCTGATTCTTCTCAGTCCTGCCGGTGGATTGTCCTTTCTCATTCGAGTTGTGATTTTCTTAATTTCTACACAGCGGGGCTTGTTTTGTTCTATCTAAAATGGTTTGTTGGGTCTTTACAGGTCCCTAAAGTAAAAAATAAAATGAGATCAAATAAAATGCAAGCTCATCTTGGCATTCCGTCACCCTGCTCCAGTGTAGCCAGGCCCCACGACTGTGCGCGGGGTTCCAGTGGCAGCATGGTTCCAGTGCTGCCAGGTCCTCGGGGGCCTCGGGGGCCTCGGGGGCCTCAGGGTCCTTAGGGACCTCGGGGTCTGTCTGGTTCTGGCCATCACTGGGCTGAGTGAATTTCAGCCTTAGGTCCGCAAGGACAAGGAGGCTCCTTGTGGTTGGTCACTTGTCAGAAATTAGAGTTCCTGGAGGGAAATCCAAGTAGCAATAGCTGGAAAAATATACATATATAAATAGGAAAGAATGGTGCAGAACAAAACACAGGGAAGTACAGAAGACAAATGAACCTCCTTCCCCCATGTTTTGCAGAGGGCCCTGTAAACTTTCCCTCCATGATGGAAGAAAGGGAAATAAAAAGAGGCTCCGTGCGCGTGCACTGCCTTGATCCTCCTCACTGCTCCTCCCCCTGGGGAGCAGACCATGGCGGGTCAATTGCGAATTGGCCGGCACCCTTGTCCTCTGTTTTGGGGGACAGTGTATCATGACAGCACTGAGGATGCAAGTGTGGGGGCCAACTTGCTTCTACCAAATCTTCCCCCAGTTGTGAACCAGGGAGGAACTAAAACTACGTGAGAACAAACTTCCTTCTTCAGCCCTGTTTGCAGCTGCTGCCATGTGCATCAGCGGCCGCTGCTCACTCCGAGCAGCCTTCTCCCCCGGTGTTCTCAGAGCACCTTATACACTGGTAGTGAGTGCCGGGAAGACGGCTTGTTCAGCTGTGGTCACTCTCCTTCTAGATTTTCTATATGAGTTTGTTTCAAAATCTGTTACCAATTTATTTGTCATAAAATGAAGCTCAGTACTGGGCTCCAGCTGTCTTTCTGTTGCTGGGGAGTAGGCAGAGTGTCTCAGTGTTGGGGTTCGGTGACGTTCTTCAGGGACGTGGGATCAGCCACCCCTCCTTGACAGCCACCCCTAGCAAGAGGGAGACTCAGGCTAAAGCATTTAACAACTGGGGAAACAACAAAGCACACTTTGTAATTAGCTTAAAACATAACTGTTTCATTTCCAAAAACTGGCTATTGCGGATAATGGTGTGTATTAACATTGCAAAATATTGTAATTAAGAATAAGCTTGGGAGAGTACTTTAAAACATACTGTTTTTTGTTTTCCATTATGGCATATGGCTTTAGGGTGACTGTTTATATTCAAACTAATAGCAAATGTAGCCAGTCTTTGTGACCAAGTACTCTATGTTGTAACTTCGCTTTAATGATTATTGGCAAGATGATGAGGCTAAATATTGATTTAGAAGCAATTTTATATTTTATTATTTCTCCACTACTGGACATGTTAATATAAAATCAGGTATGTGGCATTTTAAAAGAATTTAAATCAATCAACTTCAGAAAATTTAAGTGCAGCTTTGGGTTTTCCAAATATTTACTTAATTATAGTCCTAACTGACTCAAATTCAGAGCTCTGGAGAATGATTTTTAATTGTCACAGAGTAAAGATGATGTTAAAATCTTATTGAATTTGCCTAAAGAAATTTAATTTCAGGAAAAATCAGTGTCCTCTATCTATGTGTCTTGTCTTTTATCTTTAAGCGTCTTAAAAGCAGGAACCTTATTTTGTCCATCCTTCTAATGGTAACATGGGAACTATGTCAGCCCTCTTTATTGATCCCTGTAATTCTTTAATGAAATGACTGAGCTTTGATTTTATGTTCAAAACTGTACTTGTATTAGTCATGGTCTTCCACAGCGGGAGAAGCAATAGGGGGGGCGGGATGAGAGAGGGAGAGAGAGGGAGAGAGAGGGAGATGAGAGGGGCCTTGTAGGGGAGCTGGCTCTCCATTGGCCCACTGGACACCCCAGGATGCTGATAATGTAGCTCCATGCAAGCCCACCATCTCAGAACCAGGAAAGCTGAAAATGTAAGTCTCAGCTGGAGGCAGAAAACCCAAAAGCAACCCAGCTGGCTGCTGGTGTAAGTCCAGCAGTCCAGAGCTCAGAGAACCCTCTCTGATGTGAATATGTTTTTTAAAACACTGTGAAAAACAGCCATAAAGTTTGCCTTTGTTGTTTGGGATAAACAGCCCACATTTCATATCACGAAATCTCTGTGGTGGTCCCAGGTCTAGAATGAGGTTTTCTCTTTCCTTTCTATATACATGTACGAATTGGCTGCCTATATGCCACACGACCTCTGGGTGTCGTTTTTATTGATGCAATGAAGAAATTAGGCTGAAAAATGATAAGGTCCAGCCCATCTTTTCAAAGCCTCCTTCACCCACGCATGGACCAGCAGCATGCATCTGGGACGTGGCTGGCAGGAAACAGTTACCTTTTGTGGTCACAGGACAGTGTTGCCAGCTGGCTCACGCAGGCTTGGAGCTAGGACTTTGGTCTCTTTAACAGCTGAAAACTTGGCTCTAACCACTGAGCTAGTCACAAACTCCATTCAGAACATAAGAAGGCTCTTCTACAGCTCAGCGTGGAAAATTGATTTTTAAGAATAAAGAGAACTAAATCTGATACAGAAGAATGAAATGTTCCATAATGATAAAAAAAAGAACCGATTCAATATTGGCTCTGAAATCTAGGAGACTTTGAGTAACTTAATCTCTTTGTGCCTCAGTTTTGGCATCTGGCAAGTGGGACCATAATACTATCTGGAGGAAGTCATTCATTTAAAGCCCCTGAGAGACATGGGGAATTGAAAGTGTTATGGTTGGGCTAATATAGAGGAATTAGCTGAATGAGTAGCAGCAGATTCATGGGAGCAAATCTGCGCACTGGGCTGTGAGCCGACACTGAAATTGAGATCAGACTGTTGCATCTGTTCTGTGACACATTTGCTTAGCAGCTGTGATGACCTCCTCAGTTTCTTGACATCTCTGTGTCTTCTGGAAAGCAGCAGTGATAACCACACCTCTCTTGTAAGGTGGTGGTGAATTTTAAATGAAATAATCCATGCACTATGCTTAGGACAATGCCTGGCATAGACTAAGCTCTTAATGCATATAGCTGTCTTTGTCACATGTGTGAAACTCTGGCCGAGAAGGGAGAGTTGGAAGAGATGTGGAGAGCATTGAGCCCAGTCAGTGCAGGAAGAGAAATGAATGGAATCCCTCAGCAGGGCCACACAGATTGTGACGGTCTCATAGGTCTTGGAAAATTTTGTTTTAGAAAACCATATGTAATCATACCAAATTCTTTGAGGCATTAGGGAAGAAATGCTGCTCGCATACAAGACAAGTAATGATTCCCACTTAAGTCACTGAAAGTATCAGTCTCCAATTTATCTCTGTACTTAGGAGATCAACTTTCCTTTTAAGCAAGAAATCTGCCCCTTGGTAAAGAACTTTTGATCTGCACACAGATTAGAGGATATAGCTGAAGAGTGCTATGTAAGCCGTAGATAAATGATCGATCACTGTAACAAGACAATCGTGATATCACAGTGAGTCATTAGACACTGTCTGCTCCTGGAAGAGCTGAGAGTCACCTGGTTTGCAGACCGAAGTGGGCATGCAGGTCAGAACCTTGTTTCAGCTCTGAATCCATCAGCCAAGTTCCCAAAGCTGCTGAGTAGCCACAGACGGACTGAAGAGAGGACAGGACCTCAGGACATTGGGGAGAGAAAGAAAGAGAAGGGAGGGGAGAGACAGGGAGAGATGGGGGGAGAAAGAAAGAAAGAAAGAAAGAAAGAAAGAAAGAAAGAAAGAAAGAAAGAAAGAAAGAAAGAAAGAAAGAATACAGCTATGATTCATCTTCAGGCACTACACACTTTTTTCAGTCAGCTTTAAGGAGAGAGGGAACAAGCCTATAAATTGCATGATTGAGAAGTGCTTTTCAGTTAGCTGAAAAGGTGCTTATGTTTGAGCTTATATTACTTCACTAAAAAAGAAAAGACAAGATTGTTTGGAAACACACATCTAGCAGTTCTTTCAAGGGCTGTCTTAACAGAAACATAGAAAGTTTTCTCACCTAAAAAATACTGTTTCTTATATAGTAAGGTCAGTTAGGCTAAACCAAGGCTTTTTTGTTAAGCTCAGTATATAGCTTAACAGCACATAAGCAGCACATATTTAGTATATGTATGCACTCTGATGGATTGAGACATTTACATACATATATATATGTGTGTGTGTGTGTGTGTGTACATATATATATATATATTCCCAGTATCCCTTGAGAGTGTCAGGTGTCACCACCATTCATTCACACTTGAGAGTGAATTTCTTTATCACTGAATTTTCTCTCTTCTCTGAGTATTTGACCTTCATGGCAGTGGGATTTCAAATGGGAGGTTAAAATTAAATTAGAAATTAAATCAAGTTCAAAACTAGAGGGACTGTGAGGGGTTTGGGCTTGCATTCAGAACTTTGGTCAGCTATCCAAGGAGTCACTTGGGAAATAGACAACACTGAGAAGAAAGAGATGAAGTTTAGTGTCAAGTTTTACTAGAATTTCAGAACTCAGGAACACCTTCCCAACTCCTATGTATCACCCAAAGGTGCTAAGTTTGTAACACTTGAAGCACCTGCTAGAGTCTGCAAGGTTCCTTACAGCGGGCGAATGTCAGTGTTTGCATTTTGCAGGGCCCCAAGGCAACATGAAATTCCCAGTGGCCCTCTGTTCAGAAAGCAGGGACAGAGGGTCCTCCAAGGCGCTGTGGTCTGAAGCAGTTTTCTTTCTTCTGCCAGCCTTCTCCTGACTTACCATCATGCTCTCTATTTGCTATCTAAAGTGGTTCTGAGTTTACGAAAAAAAAGAAACTGAGAACGTAAATCATTAGTATGAATTTTACCATTGGCCTTTGTGTTGTGCAGAGCACACGTAAGAAGACGTGGCGTGTAGAATCACAAATCCACACGGTTGCATTTTTTCAGGCATGTGCATGGTGTTCCTAGCAGAGGAAAGAAGGTGCGTCACAGAACTTAGCCGCCTTAGTGTCACCTTTGAACGCATCTGTGCCCTGCCAGTGTCACTGTCCTTTAGCTCCCTGGGGAAAAGGAAAGAACTGCAAGAAAAAGGAGTGCAGATCACTCTTTATTTTTTTGTCTCTGGTTGTTCTTTTCTACATCATTATCAAGCTCTGTGTTTGTTAACACGAGGAAACTACACCAGAAAGAAAAGTCTGCGGCCCTCAGAGCACCACTGCCTTCCTGCTGGGGTTGAAATGCCGGCCAGTCCAGTCCAGCATGCTTCTTGGGGCCGGCAGCGACCTGCAGCCTTGCTCTTCTCCTCACACCGAATCTCACCCAGCCCCTGCGTACTGTGTATCCACCAGCATTGACCATCACATCCCCTGTGTGTCCCCAAGACCAGAAGAAAGAGTAGCGGATGGGACATTCCTGGAGGACACACATGTCCTGGTCTCGCGCCCCACTAGACTTCACCCCCAAAGCACTGGGTTGCCTTAAACGAAGCACAAGGCCTTCCAGCACCCCCACTGTACGGCTTTGCAGGTCACACACCCAAGGACCAGCCTGACCTCAAGGTTTCTTACACACACGAGGAATCAGTTACCAAGCAGTTTGCACAGAGCTGAAAGCTGGCTGCTTCTCCCCTTTTTGATTATGTGCTCTAACACTGACTCATGCATGCGGGCAGTCCCAGGGTAATTGCAGCCCTGCGCTTCTTCCATTCCCAGAGCTGCAGAGGTTGAGAGGCCAGCAGGCAGGTAGACGGCTTAGTATTGGCTTCAGGCAAGCACACCGTTTTTGCAGACTTTAGTGTAAAATCAAAATCAAACTTTAAGATAAAACATGATGTTTAAGATATGATTGTGCTTTTTTTAGGTAAAAGAAGTATTTGGGTGAAAAAAATAGAAAGGAATCTACTTACATAGGAAGACAACTCCCTAACAGGAGATGGCCAGGGTTCCGGTCTTACCTGACCATTGGCTGATTGTGAGCTGAGACAGCCCACTTCCTCCCTCTCTGGTCCCCACAGATCTTGACTGTGAAGTAGGATTTGAACATAGATGGTTTCTAGCTTAAGACTTGATCAATTAAAGAGTCATTGATCCATCAAGAACCAGCTTTAAAGAACTGATGGAGACCTCGGACACCTTCCAGGAATGTCCACCTCCTCAGCCCTCCTCTGGGCCAGCATGTATCCTTGGGGCCACTTCCTTTGTCTCCCAGGCTGAAGGCTCCCCTCTCCCAAGTATCTGCAAATTCTCCATCCCAAAGGACTATGGGATATTCCTGAAGAGCACAGGCATGAGTCTCAGACAAGACTTACAAATAAGACATACATCCAAAAAAAACAATATCCAGGTATACTTGAAAGCAGTTGAGATTGAGCAACTGAGACATTTTAGATTCTTCTATTTGTTTTTGTTCTTTTTTCCACTTTTTTCTTTAGTCCTTTTTAGTTTTTGTCCGAACCAAACTTTACCTATCTGAAAGTTCTATAATTTGACTTATTGAGTACTATTAAGATGTTTATCTGTGCATTGTTTTCCCTATATTTTCAAAAGAACTACCAAAATGTGAAAATATGGCTTTTATTATATCTTGCAGAAAATTTGATTTTTTAAAGAAAGATAGACTCAATCTTATCATGCAGTCAATAGGAAAATAAATATTTTAAAGTAAATGCAGAAATAGAACACTAAACTATCTTGAGTTCTTGTTATGTACCAAGAACTGTGCTTTGCATGTATCATTTTGCATATCCCCTAGAAATCATCTATGGCAGATAAAAATAAGAATACTACCAGTTACCTGTGCTCAGCCAGAAAGCTTATCTTGCAACCCAGAACAGGCCTCCCCACATGCTGGTGTGGTGTGTCCAGTTACCTACATGACATGTCCTATCAGGGCGGACATTCCAGAATCATTGCAGCCAGACTGAACTCAGGATCTCTCCCAAGAGGTGGCTGCAGGGGTGGCCTTTCTCATCTAGACTGCTGGCAAGGCCATTGTTCCAGGTGCTTAGTTACAAATCGTGGGATCTTCCTTGGCCCCTTCTTTTCTCACCCCTGCCATCCAGCCCATTAGGGCTCCCTGTTGGCTCTTGGTTCATGATAAGTCCAGCGTGGATCTGGCCACTGCCCATGAGGCTGAGGTGCCATTGCCTCTCCAGATAACTGCTGGACTTCCCAGTGGTCTGGATGTGACCTCCCTGTGGCATTACGGTGGTGGGAGTATGTGCAGGAGGAGGAAGTCACATGGCATCATGGTTTATGTCAGTGGCCCCCAGGCCTCATGTATTTGCATTGTGCACTTGTGATTGGTTCATTGTCTAGTGCTTGGATTGGTGGTGTCAGTGCTACACCCTCCTAGGGGGTGGAGCCAGGATGTGATGTAATGGCAGGAAGAAGGTGTGTCTCTCTCTTGCCGGTCCAGCTTGCTGTTTGCAGCCGCCATGAACTGCGGCCCCACCATGCCACCCTGCCTTGGAGCCAACTGAGTATGGACTGAAACCTCCAAAAACTGTAAAAAATAAACCTTTCCTTTCCCAACTTTGGGCATCAGATATTTTGTCTCAGCGATGAGTAGAAAGTAACTAAGACAGAATTTGGT
>PVJX010028987.1:0-23353 GCA_004027295.1 Dolichotis patagonum | reverse complement strand
GCTGTTTTGAAGAAAACAAAACATTATGACAGCTATTGCTGATTTAATATCATCCTTCTTAGAAGTCCTACCATGCTTCTTTTGTTCTACTACCATTGGTTCTATCTATCACATTGTGTCTTATTGGAATTTGAATATGTGTGATAGTTTAAACAAAATTTTTTTATCGAAAATGAGATATTATAGTACCCATTGATCATTTTCTGTTATTCGGTTCAGAAAGCCCCATAATTCTTTCACTCTATGCATGGCTTTATACCATTGTGTTGTTTGATATTATTGTATTTGAAACTATGCTCAACTATAGCAGAGTAAGAGATATGGTGTTAGCTACTGTTGATGTCCAGTTGTCTTAATGTAAAGTACTGTGTTGCCTATGCTGTCCTGTTCTGATCTGCTCTGTACTGCCCCCTTTTGTTTTATTCTCTTTCAAATAAAAAAAAAAAAGGAAGTAACAACAACAAAACAGATCAATAAGGTACTGAGAAAGCTGAAACATAATATAACTAAACAGATAATGTACTTAAAAAGCAAAAAGAGGAAAAGAAAATGCTCTAAAGGATATAACTGCATGTATGTTTAAGTGTGTGGGATTGATAACCATATTACCAGGTTTTCGTTGGATCGTTGAACAGAACTGTTTGCAGCCTCACTGTTCACTTTGTATGCCTTAATTTTGTAACATGAACAACTATTTCTAAGAAGACAATATGTAATTTATCAACTAGTGATTTCTTACTGGTTTTTTTGAATTCTGTATTATTTCTATCCTTTTTTCTGTATTGCTTCTTTTTCTCTTTAAATAAAATTAAAAAAAAAAAGAAATTGTCCCACTCAAGGTCATTGAAAGGTACTTCTAACTGACCCTATACCCTTTCTATTTTCGGTCCAACATGCATGTATATATGTATTTTATTAGTACATATTTGCAGTGCATAATGTTTGTATTCCTTGTGTGGAATTGGTACATGTACATAATACATCTTAATTTCTTTTTTCTTCCCCTTTTCCTCTGCTCCTCTCTCCATCTATTGATTCCATTTGAGAAAGATCTAATCCCTACTTTCTACTATCTTTTATTTTGCTTTTCATTTATAATTTGGATTTCTCATATACAGGTAGAGAAACAATGTAACATTTAAGTTTGTGTGTTTTATTTATTTTACTTAATATTACGGTCTCAGGTACATCCGGTGCCCTTTCAAAAGATCCCATCATATTTTGAGCATTTGCTTATACTGACCATCACAAGTTGTTTCGGGATCATTTTGTTTTCTCTGCCTTAGGATGAGAGTAAACCATGCTGGGTTTTTGATTCCTTGAACTGGAGAATGGCCTTTAGAGACAAAGACCTGGGGGAAAGGGGTGCTTATTGCTCTGTGTACCATTGCTTCTAGGCCATTTCTGACAACTAAATCACTTCAAATATGTGTTCATGTATGCATATTAAAACATACATGCCCCCCTTTCTAGAAAATAAGATCTAGCCAGGAGATAACCAGCCTTGAAAACTAGAGATCAAAAATGCCAACTCTACTCTGGAACCCTACTCAGACCCATCAGGTGTTTATTCTTTCTCAAAATGGTTTTACAACAAGCCTTGCCCCAAATGTTAGATGAATCTGCTTCTCTTTTCCCATCATATCCCTCCATCTCTCTGTTCACCCACAGCCTGACAGCAGGGAATGGGTCTGGTGGGAGAATGGGAAATTGTACATTGCAATTTGGTGACTTTTCTCATTGTATGTGGATGCTTTGAAATTTTAGGCTTTAACTTCATGTTATTTGGAGAATGAGATTTCTTAATAGATTCATCTTACCTTTGTTTGTTTGTTTGTTTGTTTTGCATTGTGTTAGAAGAAAATATTGTTAGGCAGTTATTGAGGGAATCGCATCACAGTCTTAAACACAGTTAATCAATATCTATGTTATATTGTTATGGATATGGTTAAATTTCAGTATACCATACTTTCTACCTGCTTCTAAAGATTTTATTGAGATATAACTCCCATCACTTGAAATTCGCTGTTTTAAACTGTTTAGTGGTTTTTGGTATATTCATAATGTTGTACAACCATCACCACTACTTAATTCCAGAGAATATCCATCACCACTAAAGGAAGCCCTCTATCATCATTGACCTCCTCTATTCATCATAGGCAATTACTAATCTACTTTTCATCTCTACATGCTTACCTATTCATAATATTTCATGTAAATGAAATGATACAATATGTAGCTTTTGTGTCTAGATTGCTTCACTTAACAGAATGTCTTCTCCATTCATCCAGTGGTAGCATGAAATAATACTTCATTCTTTTTGATGGGTATATAATATTCACTGCATATATACACACATATTGTTTACTCACTCATCATTGATGGAAATTTAGGTTACTTTCAAATTTTAGTTATTATAAATAATATTGGTATGAATACATACAACTTTTTGTATTTGTTGTACTGTTTTCAGTGCTCTTCAGTATATACCTAGGAGGAATCATATGGACATTCTATATTTAACTTTTAAAAGAATTGCAAAACTATTTTTCCTTAGTAGTTTTACAATATTATATTCCCATCAGCAATATATAAAAGTTCCAGTTCCAGTTTCAGTTCCGTATCACTACCAATACTTATTACTATCCTTCATAAAAATTATTATAGCTTTACTAGTGAATATGAAGATATAACTCATTATGGTTATGCTTTACCTTTCCTTTATTTTATTATTTCATTTATTTTTGGTACCAGGGACCAAACTTACGACCTTGCACTTGCCAGGCAGGTGCTTAAGCCACTGAGCTAAATCCCTAGGCCTCTGGTTTTCCTTTCCTAATGACCAGTGATGGCTATCTTTTCATGTATTTATTGCTCATTTGTATATGCTTCTTAGAGAAATATATATTCAATGTCTTTGCCCATTTTCAAAATTAGGATGTCTGCCTTTATGCTATTAAATTGCAAGTTTTTTATGTATTCTGGAAAATAGATCCTTTGTAGTTATATCATTTGTAAATATCCTCTCATTCTATGGTTTTTTTTTTAAACTTTCTTTTAGTACCTTTCAAAGCACAAAAAGATTTTCATTTTGTAGTCCAATTTATGTTTTTTTTTTCATGAATTGCTGGTGCTTTTGGTATCACGTAACATATCATTGTCTGATGTAAGATCATGAAGATTTCTGTTTCTGTCAAAAAATTTATAGCTTTATCCCTTATATTTAGGACTTTGGTTCATTTGGCTAAAATTTTATACATGGGATCTGACTTCATTCTTTTGCATAGTATGTCCAGCTGTCCCAATGTCATTTGTTGAAGAAACTATTCTTGCCCCATTCAGTGATTCTGGTGCTCATAATAATCAGTTGACCAAAGGTATATAGTTTTATTTCTGGACATTCAACTATTTCAAAATGTTTTTACTATGTATTATAGAACTTTAAAACTTTACTTCCATTTCCCTCCTCCTTACCATTTCTTTATCTCAGTGATAAATTCTATGGTACATTTAAATTATTTTTTCTGCTAGGCATGGTGGCACATGTCTGTAATCCAGCATTCAGGAACCTGAGGCAAGAAGATCACAAATTGGAGAGAATCCTGGGTTACACAGTAAATTCAAGTTAGCCTGAATTACCTATCAAAACTATGTTTCAAAACAATACAAACAAACAAAAAAACATTATTTTTTCCTTAAATAGCCAATTGTTTTTTTTTAAATTAAGGTATAAGAGAAACATGTTTATATTTCCCATTTCTGATTCTCTTAGTTTGAATTATAGACCCAGTTCTCATCTAGTGTCATCTGAAGAATTTCCTTTCATATGTTTTATTCTGAAGATCTGCTAATAACAAAGTCTCTCAGATTTTGTTTTTCTTGGGATGTCTTTATTTCAAAAAATATTTCCATTACATATAAAATTTTGGGTTTACTATTTTCTTTCTGCACTGTAAAAATGTCATTAATTTTTTTATGGTTTATATTGCTTATAATGAGAAGTCAGAGGTAATTCTGATCACCATTTCTCTGTATATAACGTCTTAAGACTTTCAGTTTTATAAATTTGATTATCGCTCTCGATAATTTAGCTAGATTATAAGTACAAATTGGGTAAACTGATTCCTGGAGATTTTTCCAAATTGTTTTAGCTATTCTAGTTCCTTTGCCTTTCTTTATTTTGGGGGTAGGTATGGTGCCAAGAATTCAACTCAGGGCCTTGTGTTTGCCAGGCAGGCACAGTGTAGCTGAGCTATATGCCCAGCCCTTCTTTTGCCTTTCTAAATAAGTTTTAGAACAGTCTTGTCAATCTCTATGGAAAACTTTGTGATATTTTGAGAGGGGTTTAATTAAATTACATATTAATTTGAGAGCTGACATTTGCCTTATTGAGTCTTCAAATTCATGAATATAGTCATCTCTCCATTTATATAGAGCTTTAATTTCTTTCATCAATGTTTGTAGCTTTCAGCATGTAAGTTCTGTGCAAGGCTTATTAGATTTATATCTAAGTAGTTTCATTTTGTGCTTTGAGAATTTATAAATGGTATTATAGTGTTATTTAAAATTTTAATGTCCATGTATTTATGACAATAAATACAGTTGATTTTTGCATTTATATATTGTTATAAAAATGTCCTTGCCAAGCCTGGTGTCACATTACTGTAATCACAGCACACAGGAAGCTGAGACAAGCCTGTCCTATACAGTGAGTTCAAGGCCAATCTGAACAGCAAGATCCTATTTTGAAAATCAAAATAATTAAATAAATACAATAAAAAAACCCCTGAATCTAAAAAGTTTAAGAACTGCTACTCCCGATGATAAATGGGCAGGAAGCAATTCTTGCACTTTTTTTGTGTCTCCACTGACATGCACATTGTCAGATTTCAATGAATGATAACTGATGTGGAATGGGAAAAAATATTTCATAGTGAAAGTAATTTTTTAAAAGAGAAGCATCTTGTTATCTGAAATATTATTTTTTTCTTTGCTATGTACATCTCTCTAGATGTGGGTGAAATAAAAAATGCGTGTATACCAACATTTTATTGAACCTGAGGGTATTTCTGGACTGTCAACATTGGACATTTCTCAGAAAATTTTAAACTCTGGAAAAGTTTGCTGGAAATGTTAATCTACAACTGCCTATACCATAGACAGCTTTATTTAGGAGGGAAAAATAGTATTCTGTAAAATGCCAAGGATTAAAGAAAAACAGGTATGTTAAAGAGTCACGGCACAAACTATTTGATTTTAATTATGTAAAAGATAATTAGCCCCAATTGGTTTGTGAAAGATTTGGAAACAAAACTCCAGAGAAAAGCAAATAATTATTCAAGAACTGCAAAAGACAATAAAGATGCATTTCAACCTAATTTATCCCTTAAGGCATATTCTCTGCAAACTAGGAAAATATTTTAATTAACATTGCTAAACCTGCCTCAGAGTATTACTAAAGAAGTTGTAAATATATCCAATGTTTCAAAATGACCTCCAGTTTCTACAGTTTCTTTAAAGAGTTGCAGCTTTTCCATAAGGAGAAAATTGGTACCAGCTTGCAAAGAGGACAAAGTTTAAATCTTTAGAGTCTGATACATCAGGAATAAGTAGTATGGCTTGTACTTTGATGTGTTCTATTTCTAGACCTTCCTCACTTGCTTAAAAACTTTACTCCATCCACATCTGTCTTCCATAATAGATGTCTGTGAGGAAGAAGGGGAACAGCACCATGATACGTTTCCAACAGGAATTCCCAGATGTGAGCTTTTCAGAATGAAGTGCAACACTCCTGTCAAGTTCCAGAACTATCATATTCTGAGTTCTCTTAACACATGCTTTCCTGTAGTTTTCATCAAATATGCCTAAATTTAGGAATAGGCAACAAAATTCTATCCTTCTCCTACTGCCTCTCTTCCTGTGCTAAAATGACCTTATTTCCCCAAGTACTATATGATTTGTGTATGTGTGGTGACTAACTGTGGTCTAAGGTTAGGACAGATAAAAATACAGCTGATTTTTAAAACATAGTTGGGTTTTTTTTTTGTTTTTGTCCTGATATATTAATCCAAATACTTCTATGACAGTGATGATGAGAAGAGAAAAATATATGTAGCTCTGAGTTTGCTAGGCATTATAAAGAGGTATGCTTTAGAAAAATTTTTAAGGAAGACTTGAAAAGGGGCTGATGTGGTACAAACAGATAAATCATGTTACATGATGGAGAAGAGAAAGGATAGGACATTGTTTTATGGCAGATTTCAAAGTGGTTACTTAGTGTAGTTGAGGTTTAAAAAGCACTGAGGTGCTGGGCATTGTGGTGAGTGATTTTCATGAGTTTGAGGCCAGCCTGAATTGCATAGTGAAGCCCTATCCCCAGCACCATCACCCCTGCCTCCGCACAAAAAGGCATTGAAATATGTATTTTAAACTGTTTTTAAAACTCAGTGGCCTAGATTCCAGCCCTCTCCTGTGAGTCGGTGCCATTTGTGGACTGTGGGAGAGGAGAACAAGAAGTCAACAAGAAGCTAAGACTTCCTGTGGGTAGGTGCCATGCACAGGCTTACTGGGGGAGAGCCAGATGCCAGCCCCTTCTGGCATGTGGGCAGGGAGAGTCAATGCCCATGTCATGGTTTATGTCAGTGGCCCCCCAAGCCTCAGGTCTTTGCATTGTGCATTTGTGATTGGTTCATTGTCTAGGGCTTGGATTGGGGGTGTGAGTGCTACACCGGCCTAGGGGTGGAGCCAGGATGTAATGTAATGGCAGGAAGAAGGCGTGTCTCTCTCTCTTGCCTGTTTCCGCCTTGCTGTTTGCAGCTGCCATGAACGGCAGCCCCGCCATGCCACCCTGCCTTGGAGCCAACTGAGTATGGACTGAAACCTCCAAAAACTGTAAGAAATAAACCTTTCCTTTCCCAACTTTGGGCATCAGGTATTTTGTCTCAGCGATGAGTAAAAAGTAACTAAGACACCCCATCACCACCATGTAAGTGACAGGCTGATCTGGAGAAACAGGCTGCAATGATAGCTAATGAGATAAAATACAACTTAATGCTTGTAGTGTTTAGTGTTCACTGACTTTGCAGGTCTAAAGCAAGTAGTCTGATCATCCACTCAGAAGATAACACTATGCAATGTACCATTATGGAGGGTTGTTTTGTTGGGTTGGGTTTTATTCTGTTTTGTTTTGTTTGATTTTATTATATCCAATGGCATAGATAGCTATTTCAAAGATAACAAGATATACTATGGTAGCCATTTTGGATTTACTATTATCTTGTTTTGAAGTTCTGTATTGTGTTCATTGTTTTGTTTTTATTGGTTCTATTCTGTTTGAATTTGTTTGATTTTACTATGTATGAAGTTATGGGTAGCTATTTTGAAGACAAGAGGCATTGTGGTAATCACTGTTGATTTTCTATTATCTTGTTTTGAAATTCTGTGTCACACTGTTTTGTTTTGATCAGCTTTATTCTGTTTTATTTTGCTGGGTTTTATTCTCTTTAAAATAAAATTTAAAAAAAACTCATTGGTCTTTCATAGATGATCTTCACCTCTTCAAACTTATTTCCCTCTACTACCCTAGTCTAGACCCATGATGCATGACTTGTTGCCCACAAGGTTCCAATCTAATTTCAGATGCAGCCTTCTAGCTTGAAGGATCCTAGGAATTTACCCTTTGTGAGGGAAATTTTCCTGTCTTATCTGGCTTGATATATTTCTTTGGTTGAAGTTTTACTATCTTTTTGTAAAAATGTAGCCTCTACAAGGGTAGGGACTATATTTGTGTTCCTCACTGTGTATCTCCAGAGTCTAATGTACAATTAATATTCAATAAATATTTATTTAATGAGTGAAAAAAAGAATGCTGAAAACATTGGAAGACCAGGATTGGGATGGACAGACAGTGAGTGAGGATGGATGATCATTAGACAGACAAAACAAGAGCAAAGACCGAGATAACCATAATAATACTGTTTTTGAAGCCTAAAGATGGATGGGAAATCTAGGAATTCCATTTTATGGAAAGTCTGGTTTAGAGAAAATGTACAGAGCTAAGAGAGGGAAAGGATTGGAATAGTTATCAAAGCTGATGAACATGGCAGAAACTTGACAGATTGAGTTGGATGAGGATGGAGCCAGGAACTGAGTGGGAAAGCCTGGCGTAGTAGTAGCTATGACAATGACCAGAGGTAATTCGTTGGAGGGACAGTACTGAGGAGCATCTGCTGTTCTTGACAAAAGACAGAAAATCATCAGCACTTCTGAGGGTTGGAGGCCTAGAAAATTGCCACATGGGCAATGGCAACAGGAATAGTGATCACAGAGGCAGGGGACACAGGAACCAGGCAGATCACCAAGTCAGCAGAAAACTGCAGAGTAAAAAACAATGCTGCAGTGTCAAGAAAACCCAGACAATTACATTTTAAACAGTCCCATATCCAAGGACACACTGAATAAAGATCAAATATGTTGGATCCTTCAGTTCATTCTCTTGGATCTCTTTGTCCTCACTCACCAGAGGCTGAGTTAGGCCTAGCCTCATGAATAGCTCTATTTCAACTGGGGGCAATTGTTTCAGCTTTGACCATACCCAAGGTGATTAGCAGTAAGTCAGCATTAACTACAAGGATGTGAGAAACTGCAAGGATCTTTTTTTTTTAAAAAAACTGAGATTTGCCTACATTAGTTCATGAGCCTGCTTTGATGAACCACGTGAGCCTGCTTTGATGCACTCCACAACTGAACTCTTTCCTGTCTCGGGGCTATAAACTCTGTTTCTTCTGCTTGGTCTATTCTTCCTCCATTCGTTTCAGTACCAACTTTCAACTCATCCTTCAGGTTTCAGTCTAAAAGGTCTTTTCTTAGCAATCCAACAAAAAAATGAAGCACTGTATATAATGACAAATCAGGTCAAAATTTCCAGGAATCATTTTTTGTGAGAAACAATTATTAACAATGAGCTGATAATGATCAGGCATAAACATAAATGATATTAAAAAGAACAACTGTTTCCCTCTCCTTTGAAGTTCTTGAGACATGAATATTAGGTCTGAAATAGGAGATACTTGGGAAAGTCTGATTTTTATTTTTCTAGTCTCTTTTCTGAATTTTGTCTTTTGTTTTCATATTATGTGTTATGTTTTTTCTGACTCCCCCCCCTTTTTTTTTGGTACCAGGGATCGAAGTCACTACTTGGCACTTGCCAGGCAGGCCTTTATGCCACTGAGCTAAATTCTCAGCCCCTCTGATCCCTTTTTTCTCTGTTTTTATCTGTTTGTTCCTTTATCTTAGTGATATTAAATATGCCACTAAAATTCTATCATTTACTGAAATCAAACTTTCTTCTTTTTCTTTCTTTCCTGGTAATCATATTTGAACAGCCCACAGTAGTTTTGTTTCTCTCATGTATTTATAAAAACTAATATCTAGCCAACTTCTGTGATCTATGGATTGATTCTCTTCTAGAAGAAAAATGTATTCTAGGGCTCATAGCCATTGTTTATAGGAGGCAACTCAAGGAATTATAGCCACTAGTAGGTTATAAAGAATATTTGCTTTCTACTCCCACCTATAGAGAGAAATATTGTTTGCAGGCACTAAATGCAATAAATAACAAGTGTACAGGTCTTTAAATATATTTATTTCCATAATCTCATTTTATTCCTTTAACAAACCTATGAGATATATAATATTATTTTATCCCTTTTTGCATATCAAGAAACAGGCTTGAAAAATAAACTGTCCAGGGTATGCTGGCATAGGCCTGTTAGCCTAGCACTGAGGAGGTTGAGGAGAAGGACTGCCACAAGTTCAACACCTCCCTGGACTGCATAGTGAATTCAAGACCAGTCTGAACTACATAGTAAGACCTTGTCTCAAAAAGCCAAAATACAGAACTGGACCAAGCCAGCCAGCCCAGTGTGCAGCATAGGAGGGATCAAGCAGCCTGTAAAAGTTCAGAACAACAGTAAGAAATCAAACCAGTGGGTGAACCAAGGGACCAGAGAGGCAAGGCTAGGCCTAGGTGTGGGCTCACACTATAGTAGGTGGGACCAGTGAGATAGAGACCAGGCCCTGGCTGAGGTGTAAAAGCAACAGACATTGAAATCAGCAGCATGGAAGAATCTGAAGCAGCACTAAGGGACCAGCATTTGGTAAGTTAGGTAAACCAGCCTGGTGCTTTGGCACACAGACATGCAGGATAGAAGTGGGTGGGGCCACCATTCTATATCAAAGGGCTCTGGAGAACTGTAGCAACAGACCAGTCCCAGCTTTCACACCCAGAGGCCAAGATCAGCTCTGTACCCAACACAAAACCTACAGCAAACCTGGCTGGAGTACACAGCACATTTCTGCGAACTGACTTGATACTACCACAGACCTGTGAACACCAGAGGAGCTTTATTACTTTTATTTCTATTTGTCTGATTGGTTATTGTTTTTCTGTCCGGCTGGGATTTTTTTTTAAATGTGGTTAGCTTTGTTTCGGTTAGGTTCCAGTTTTTGTTGTTGTTGTAGTTGTGGTTCTTTCCTCTTCTCTCTTTTTTTCATTAGTTAGGTTTATCACTTTTCTTTTTGTTTTCGTCTACTCATATTTTTTTCTTTTTTCCAGCTACTCCTTGAAATTATATCTTCAAGTGAGTAAACATTGCCCCTTTTCTTCCTGATTCAATTTAATACTCCTGCATTTTCTCTTTCATTCTTTCTCTCTGGTGTCCTCCAACTTCCCAAAATTTGGGTGATCATCCTTTGCCATCTAGCTTTGCTTCTACTGTATTTGACCTCAATAATGTCTCTATTGTCCCCTCTTGACACCATCCCCACCGCTACCTCCTGCAACAGGGTAAAATCACTCCACTAAGGGGAAAATCATTGTGTACTAGTTGCTGCTATATGTTGGATTTTGTTACATACCTGTAGAATTTGATCCTACAGTCAAAAGTATTAGGTTAATAGTTACCACAGTTTGTCAGCAGCTTGGCTATACTTGATGTTATTGCTATTACTAGCTGAACTGTTTTAGCCAGGATGTCATACATATTATAATCAATTTTTCTCCCTTATATGATAACACTGTATTGTGTCATAATCATCACCATAGTCCAGTACCAAAGGACTGGGTGCTGAACCAAATAGCAACTGTTCATCCTCAGTGAGTAGGAAAGGTAGGTTCTTGAGATAGACATAAAGAGCTACCTATATCTAGAAGACATCCCTAAAGAACAGAAATCCCCTAGGGAAGCCTTAATACTAGCAATCAAGATATCTACCATAAGAAACTAGCAAACACCAACCAAGGAAACAAGAGAAAATTAGAAAATAGAAGATGACAAGACACAGAAGCAAAATGCAATCCCAGACTCCCAGCCCACCCAAGAAAAGCCCAGAGCACAATGAGATAGAGGAAACCAGAAGTCAAGCACTGGAACTTTCTGAAATGATAGCAGCAGAAGTAGAAAAACAAATGGAAAAAGTTATAGAAAAAATAACCCCTTACGCACAAAAAGAAATAATGATCAAAATGAAAATATTACAGTAGACACAGGTTTTAAAAAAAGAAGATCTTAAGAAAATGATGGAAACTGTAAGTGCCTAACATAGAAAAGAAATGGAACCCATGAAATAGATCCAAACAGGAATCCAAGAGATTAAAGCCTCCGCTGAAAGTATATGCAACAGATTAAATGAAGGCAGGGATACAATATCAGATCTAGAAGACAGAATTGCAGCTAACAACCATGAAAAGAAAGATATCTTAAAAATAGCAAGAGACCATGAAAAGTCAACCCCACAGCTTTAAGATGTAACAAAGAAGAACAACATAAAATTGATTGGGGTCAATGAAAAAGCTGGATATAGCACAAATGCCATTTCTCTTCACAGAAATAATGGCAGACAATGTTCTAAATACGGATAAAGAATTTACATATAAATAAATGAATCATATAGAACTCCACCAAGACCAAAATAAATCTACACCAAGACATAATAATCAACATTCCAGAAATTTGGCACAAAAAACATTATTAAAAGCAGTTAGAGAAAGGACCAAATCACCCACAAATGAAAGTCCATCAGAATCACACTACTCAAAACAAACTCTCAAATCAACGAAAGCTTGGAGTAAAGTATTTTAAGCCCTAAAAGAAAACAACCTTGAGCCTAGATTGATGTACCCTGCAAAACTATGTTTCAAATGTGATAGAGAAATAAGATACTTACATGACAAAGAACACCAAATGAAATTCTTGCCCACTAAACCAGCTATTCAGAATGCTCTGAAGGTTATATTAGAAAATGAAAATGAAAACCACAATCACAAGAACAATAGAAAGAAACCACCAAGCAATTAGAGGCAAAACAAGGAACCAACAAGAAAACAATATGAGAAAGATAGGCCAATAATATATGTTGTAACAATCACTGTGAATGATATCAATTCATCAATTAAAAGAAACAGACTAGCAGAATAGAACAAGAAGCAAGATCCAACAATATGCTGCATTCAAGAAACACATCTAACTCAAAAAAAAAAAAATTCACAGACTGAAAGTCAAAGAATGGAAAACAATACTCCATACCACAGGAAGCCAGGAAAAAGCAAAAGTAGCTATTCTACTTGTAGACAATGCAAACTTCAAGCCAAGACTGATCAAAAGAGATGAAAGTTACTACATTCTAGTTAAGGGAATACTCCAAAAAGAAGAGATAACAATCATAAATATATATACACCAAACACTCGTGTACCCAACTATACAAAACAAATATGGCAGACATGAAAAATCAAATAAACACCAGCACAATTGTAATGAGGGACTTTAAAACCCCACTTTCACAATTAGATAGATCAACTAGGGAAAAAAAACAATGAAGAAATATCAGAATTAAAACAAACCTTTGAATGAATGGACTTAGGAGATGTCTACAAAGTGTTCTACCCCAAAAAATCAGAATACACATTCTACTTAGCTGCACATGGGACATTCTCATAACAGACCACATCTTATCTCATACAATATGCTAAGTAAATGTAGAGGAATTGAAATTATCCCATGCATATTACCTGACAATAGTGCAATGAAATTGGAAATCAATGGCAAAAGAAGCCACAAAAACTACATAAACACATGCCTCAGCCTCCTAAAGGAAATTAAAGAAGAAATTAAACAGTATTTACAATGGAATGAAGATGCTGATTCAACATATTAGAATTTATGGGACACAATGAAAGCAGTCATACAAGGGAAATTTATAGTAGTAAATTCTCATATTAGGAAAACAGAAAGAGATCAAATAGACAATATTGAACCTCAAACTCCTAGAAAAGGAAGAACAAATCAAACCCAAAGCTTGCATGAGACGGGAAATTATAAATGAAAGGTTCTTCCCCTAGTATAAATTACTGTACAATTATGGCAGTGTTCTAACGTGGTGGAAGGCCAAAGTGGGAACGCTTACCACTTCCTGCTTTTTCTTCAGCCCTAATTGCAACTCCCCTTCCTGTTTTTACACACGGAAAATTCCAATCGGTTCCTCACACATCATCAGTATCTGCCCCATGTATCACTTCCCATCAGAGGTCATACAACCCTCTGCCTCTCTGTGTCTGGTCAATTGCCATAGGTTGTTTGCTCCTTTTCACATTCTCAATTCAATAAACCTGTTCATTTTGTACTTTTACTTCTCTATTGCATCAGAATACTCTAACAATAAATATCAGAGCAAAAATTAATACATTTGAGACTAAGAAAACAATACAAAGAACCAATGAATTAAAGAGTTGTTTCTTTAAAAGATTAAATAAAATTGATAAACCCCTAGCCAACCTTATCAAAAAAGAGGAAAGAAAAGACCCAAATTCAAACAGCTAGGAATGAAAGGGATGAAATCATCATGGATCCTGTGGAAATCCAGAAGATCAAGATCAAGATCCAGAAGATCAAGAAGATCAAGATCAAGATCAAGATCAAGCACCTGAACTCTAAAAATTGGAAAACACAGAAAAAATAGACAGATTCCTAGACACATATGAATTACTGAAACAGAATCAAGAAGATATAAATACCAGGACTTGGGGGGACCAACCAAGAAATCAACGATCCAGCTTTCCTGGTAAGCAGTGCAAGGAACACCCATTCCACCCCCACTAGCAACCAGATGGTTCCAAGGACAGCCTGAGTTAATAGCAACTAAGGTATATAAAGTGACTAAATGCTTGTATTGTTTGGTTGATTATGTAGGCCTTGGGCCAGCCGTCTGAGCATCTCTCTGGAGGACGATAGTATGTAATATAGCAAATATGGAGGATTTCCTTCTATCTTGTCTTTGAAGTCCAATACTGCTTTCACTGTTTTGCTTTGTTCTGATTAATTGTTTTGCTTTATTCAATATTCTGTTTTGATTGGTTTTATTGTGTTTTGTTTTGGTTTGATTTTTTTATATCTGATGGAATGGACAACTATTGTGAAGATAACAAGATATACTATGATAGCTATTGTTTTCCTGGTATCCTACTCTGAAGTTCTGTACCAATTTTGCTGCATTGTCTTGATTGGCTTTGTTCTGTCTTGCTTTGTTGTATTTTACTATCTTTAAATAAATAAATAAATAAATAAATAAATATTCTAAATAAACCAATATCAGTCAATGAAGTTGAAAATATATTTAAACATCTACCAACAACAACAAAAAAGCCCAAGCCCTGACAGATTCACTGCTGAATTCTACAAGAAATTTAGAGAAGATCTAATGCCACTAATGCTCAACTACTTTAATGAAATTGAAAGAGAAGCAATACTTCTAAAATCATTCCTGGAAGCAAATATTACCCTGATACCAAAACCAGAGAAAGAGCCAACCAAAAAAGAAAACTACAGGCCAGTTTCCCTAATGAACACAGATGCAAAAATCCTCAATAACATACTGGCAAACAGCATGCAAATCAGCAAAATTATACACCATGACCGAGTAGGATTCATCCCAGAGAAGCAGGGATAGTTCAATATACACAAATAAATAAATGTATCATATTAACAGAGCCAAAGACAAAAACCACATGATCATCTCAATAGATGCAGAAAAATATTTGACAAAATCTAACACCCTAGTCATGATTTTTTAAAAAAAACCCTACAGAAAATTGGAATACATGGTATTTACCTCAACCTGGTAAAAGCAATCTATGACAAACCAATAGCTAACATCATATTAAATGGTCAAAAACTGAAAAATTTCACTTGGAAATCAGGAACAAGACAAGAATGCTCACTATCACTATTCCTATTTAATAACAGTTCTGGAAACATTAGCCAGAGCAATTAGACAAGAGAAAGAAATGAAAGGATAAAAATAGAAAAGGAAGAAGTTAAATTACCATTATTTGTGGGTGACAAGATACTCTTCATAGAAGACCTCAAAAACTCCACCAAAAGACTTGTAAGTTTAATAACTAAATTCAGTAGTGTAGCCGGGGATTTAGCTCAGTGGCTTAAGTGCCTGCCTGGCAAGCGTGAGGTCATGAGTTCGATCCCCGGTACAAAAAAAAAAAGTAAATTCAGTAGTGTAGCTGGATACAGAATCAACATTCAAAAACAAATAGCATTCCTCTACACAAACAACAAATTCACTGAGCAAGAAATTAGGGAAACCATACCCTTCACAATAGCACCCCAAAATATGAAATACCTAGGAATCTAACCAAAGAAGTAAAAGATCTATACATTGAAAATTACAGTACTCTAAAAAAAAGGAGATCAAAGAGGATATCAGAAAATAGAAGGATACTCCTTGCTCATGAATAGGAAAAAAAAATAGTGAAAATGGCCATATTCCCAAAACTGTTACACAGATTTAATGCAATCCCAATCAAAATACCATTAGCATACCTCATAGAACTAGAGAAAACATTCTTAAAATTCACTGGGAAACAGAAGAGACCTAGAATAGCGAAAGTACTTCTGGGCAACAAAGGCAAGGCAGAGAGCATCACAATCACAGACTTGAAATTATACTACAAAGCTACTGTAATAAAATCAGCATAATACTGGCAGAAAAACAGCCCTAAACATCAGTGGAACAGATTAGAAGATGCAGAAACAACTCCTAGCACATTCAGTCATCTTGTCTTTGACAAAGGGGCCAAACATGTTCACTGGAAGAAAGATAGCCTCTTTAAAAATGGTGCTGGAAAAACTAACTTTCCACATGTTGAAGACTAAAACTAGATCCATGTCTATCACCATTCACTAAACTAAAGTCAAAATGGATCAAAGATCTAAATAATAAAACAGAAATACTAAGTCTACTGGAAATGAAAGTAGGTAGAAATCTTGAAAATATAGGTTTAGGCAGAAAGTTCATGAACAAAACCTGGACTGCATGGGAACTAATTCAAAGAATCAACAACTGGGACCTCATCTTATTAAAAAGTTTTTGCACATCAAAAGAAATCACCAACAGGATGAAAAGATAACCCACAGAGCAGGAAAAAATTTTAGCTAGTTGTCCCTCTGGCAAAGGACTTATATCTAGAACACAAAGAATTTTTAAAAATCAAATCCCCAAATTCAAAGATTCAATCCAAAAATGGGCATCTAAGATGAATACACACTTCTCAGATAAAGAAATACAAATGGAAAATAAATATATGAAAAAATGTTCAACATCATTGGTCATTCAAGAAATGCAAATTAAAACAACACTGAGATTCCATCTCACTTCAGAAAGAGTGGCTGTCATCAAGAAATCAACCAATAATAAATGCTGGAGGGGCTGTGGGGAAAAAGGAACCATTGTCCCTTGTTGATAGAAATGGATACTGGTTCAACCATTGTGGAAATCAGTATGGAGATTCCTCAAAAAGCTAGGATTAGAGGTCCCATTTGATCCAGTCATTCCCCTTCTGGGTATCTTCCTAGAAGAGTTAAAAACATCATACCATAGTGATATATGTGTACCCATGTTTACAATTTTTAATAGCTAAATATTGTAAACAACTCAAATGGATAAACAGAGGTAAAGATAAAACTAAGGGATCAATAAAAAGTGATATTTTTATACAATGGAATACTACTTGGCCATAAAAAAGATAAACTTAAGATTTCACAGGTAAATGGATGCAATTGGAGGCCATACTTATAAGTGAAATAAATCAGACTCACATATGTAAACATTGTACTATCTCCCTGGTATGAGAGCCTGAAAACATGAATAAGATCCTAAACGTATATTGTGAAATGGGAAGAAATTATTCAAAAGGAAAAGGGAACTAGGATAGGAGAGAGGGGAATGGATAGAAGAGAAAAAGGGGAAAAAGCAAATCATTTATACTATTAGTGTCTCCTAGTTCACTGAAAGGGAAGGTTTGTGCTAATATTGATTATAGAATATTTTAATGCCTATATTTTATACTCTGAATAATTACTTTAAATATAACAATTTGCAACATACTAACTATTGTTATTCTCCTGTTTTTTCCTCTTATTTTTTGATAATTATCCCATATAGGATTTTTTGTTGTTGTTGTTTTTGGTACCCAGAATCAAACTCACAACCTCACGCTTGCCAGGCAGGCACTGCACCATTGAGCTATATCCCTGGCCTTCTATCTCTCCTACTGTTTTCTTATGAAATTTTGTTTTACCTTTATTCCATAAAATAAAAAAGACACAAAATAAATAAATATTTTTTAAAAAGAAAAATAAATGACTTTCTTAATATCACTCACTTAATAATTGTCAGACCTAAGGTTCCATGAAGAGCTCCAACTGTGTGGTCACTGTGCCACATCAAAAAATAAGAATAGTAATAGGAATTGTGACAAGTGAAAAAAAAACAAGATCTAAATCAATGGAGTCTTCAAAGGCCAAATGTTGAAGAATTCTTCATGGAACTGCTTTCTGTGTCTTCTCACCCATCTTTCTCTCTTTGTTCAAAGCACATGTGTCAGTAGGGCCCAGTAGGAAGAGAAGCTGATAAGGATCAGCATATAGCACTTCCTTCCTGGAAGAACCCCACATCCAGGCCCCTTGCTGCCTCTTCTATCTATGCTGCTCCTGCCTGTGCAGGTCTTGGCATGGGGTCTTGCATGGAATTGGTCCTTTTCTCCACTAACTGAGTACCTCTCTTAAAAGGCCACTAATCAAATTTTGTGTTTTTCTCCAGAAGGAAAAGCATCTCCTTTGTTCCAGGAAAAGGGCTCTGGCATCCTCCTTTGCTCATCAACCTGAAAGTTACAGTGCATTCAGAGATGGTTAATGAGTGAGTGATATTTCATGACTAAGGAGAAATATTTGCGGCTTGATGATACATGTTATAACCCAGTTACTCCAACACTAACATACTGAGACTTCAAGGTCAATTTAGTGATTTCAATTCCTAAACTTCTCTACAATGATCTCCTGAGCAAATGACGGAATGTTCAGGAAAGGCCCACCATCTGACTCCTGTGTGCATTTGTCTTTCTCAGGACCCTTTCTGCCTTTATGAGTTGAACATGGGTGAGGTAAGAATGGTGGCTGGGTTACTGATAGATTCCTCTCAGCATTTAGTCAGCTTTGAGGATGTGACTGTGAACTTTGCCAAGGAGGACTGGATTTTGTTGGATCAAACACAGATCTCTACAGAGATATGATGCAGGAGATCTACAAGACTCTCATCACATTTGAATCGGATTTTCAGCACAATACCAAAGATTCACCACTGTTTTAAAATATTTCTGCAGGAAAATAATCAAATGAAATACAATTGAAGGGAAGCAGTGCCGCAAAAACCAATTATATGACTCAGCACTGTGGCAAAGTGTATCGCAGGCATTTGTTTCTCAAGATTCACAAGAGAACTCAGGTCAGAGGGAAAGTGTATAAGGATAATCAGAGCAGAAAAAACTTTTTAAAGAACTGTATTCATTCTCTGCACACACACAAAAAATCCCACAATGAGGTAAAAACTTCCAAATGTGTTCAACCCGAAAAGTGCTTCAGCCAATTTTCAGATCTTACTGGAGAGAAGAAATTTGTATGCAAGAGAAATTGCATGAACACAAAAATTGTCAAAGAACTTGTCTTAACCAGGTATCCCTCAGAGTACAAATGAGATCTCTCATCAAAGAAAAATACTGCCCAGAAGGAACGTGGGAAATCCTTCAATAATTCCTTCCCCTTTTCAGGACATGTAAGAATTGATAGTGGAGAGAAGCCTTATAACTGTAAAGAATGTTATAAAGCTTTCTCTCAATCCACAGTATTTAAATTACATGTCAGAACTCACACCGGACAAGAGTTATATACTATATATGTAAAAAGTGTGGGAAAACCTCCTCACATTCCTTGTATATCTCAGATCACACCAGAACTCATGAACCCTAAGTGTATCTGGTATGTGGGAGAACCTTTACTCAATTCATAGGGTTTATTTTACACATACAAACTCACAATAAAGACAAGCCTTACCAACGTAAAGAATATGGAAAAGCTCTTACTCCTACCTTCTATCTCACAAAACATATTAGGGTTCACAGTGGAAAGAAGCCAAAAACCTGTAAGGAATGTGGAAAATTTTTATTCATGCCTTGGGACTTATTGTTACAAACATAAACACATACTTTACTGGAGAAAAGCTCTGTAAGCACTAGGAATGTCAGAAAGCCATTACTCTGTCCTCTGGCCTTAGTACACACTTAAAAACTCATACTGGAGAAAAGGCCTATCACTGTAAGAAATGTAAGAAAGGGAAAAGCATTTGCCCTTTCCACAAAATTTTAATATGCATCTACATAGCAGAAAAGTCGTATGAATGTAAACGATGTTGGAAAGCATTCCAATATTGTATATGTCTTTACAATGTCCACAGGCAAACTCACAGTGGAGCAATGTCATATGAATGCAAGCAATGTGGGGGAATACTTTATTCAACCTTCAGCACTTGTTAAACACTGAAGAGCTAATGACCCTTGAATTTTAGTGTTCATATTTAGACTCATCTGGAAAAGCCCTCTGGAAACTAAAAACTATGAGAAACCTTCAGTTTTCATTTCCACCATGTGAGGAAGACCCAAATATAGGGAACATGAAAGAGCAATTCTTCATAGCTTACTCATTATGTAAGAATTCACATATTAGAAAACTTAACAGTTGTGAGATAGAAGGGAAAGCCTTTTTTGTTTCAACATTTTTATTTTTTATATCTAAAAAATCATCATGAAAACCAATTGAAGGTAATAGATATAGCCTTAAAATCTTTCACATGCCTTAACAACACTTAATAACCCACATGTGAGGAAAACTCTAAGAAGTAGAATTTTTTTCTTCTGTTTTTGAGATAGGGTCTTGCTGTGTTGCCTAAGCTGGCCTTGAACTCCTGGACAATAAGAAAACCTTTACTTTCTCCTCATACTACTTACAAACTCATCATTTAAGAACTCACAGTAGAAAAGATATGATACACACCTGTAATCTCAACTACTAAGGAGACTGAGGAAAGTTCAAACCAGCCTGAGAAACTTAATGAGACCCTAACTCAAAAAAATTTTAAAGTGAGAATGAGGATGTAGCTCATTGGAACAGTGCTTGCATAGAGTGTGCAAAGCCCTGAGTTTAATTTCTAGTACTGTAAAAAACAAAAGATCATCTCAGGGGAGATGCCCAATATATTTTTTAAAAAATCTAGGACAGCCTTCAGAAATTTTTGGCAGATTTACATGTAAGAAGCCTCAGAAACCTAACAGATATTAAAAATCCTTCAGATACGGATATCACATGAGGTGGTAAAGAAAAACGTCATGGCAGTAAGATATGTGGGAAAACTGTAGTTCTGTCTTATGTTTTAAAATTTAGTAATCTGAACTAGGGTTGGTGGTACATACCAGTAATCCCACCACTTCAGAGGCTGAGGCAGGAGGATCATGAGCCTACAGCTTGGACTGTCTAACATGACCCTGTCTCAAAAACCAAAATGAATGAACGCATACACAAAGATACGAATGTTAGAAATATGAAAATGACATCTGTGTATATTTCTACTTTCATCTTTTAATACAAATGGTAATACATTAGAGAAATTTTTTTTATTGTAAAGAATGAGGGAAATGAATCCATTTTACAAATCTTACTGTACCTGAGAAAAACCACCTTGCTAGGAAGCTGTAGCCAATGCAAAGATGTGGAAATGTTTTTAGTAATGGTATCAGTTGGTGCTCACTAGAGAAACAGATTAATATAAGATATATAAATACATAAAGAATTATAAAATAGGCTTACAATAGAACCTGCAGAGTCAAGTATGGAAAAATGAAAAAGGGTTGATTACTTGGGTCTTCTGTCTTTAGTAAATCCTTTCAGCCACACCCAAACCATACTCTTAAATGAAATAAATTGGACACATGTGTAAATATTCCATTGTATCTCTGGCGGGAGAAACTGAAAGTGTAAATGAGAACCAAAATGTATAATAGAAATTGTGAAATAGGAAGAAATTGTTCAAAAGGAAAGAGGAACTGAGTTAGATAGAAATATTACAGGCAGTCAGACAGAGCTGGGCCCTCGAAGGAGCCAGTCCAAGAAGACCAAACACCTTGGAAACTTGGAGGAGACAGACACTTTCCACTGTGGGCCAGACCTCAAGACAAAAGACAAAACAAATGCAGCCACATCCTAAGTATAAGCAATAGGGATTGATATTCTCTTTTTTTGGTGCCAGGGATCAAACTCAAGACCTCACATTTGCCAAGCAGGCACTTACACCACTAAGCTAAACCCCCGGCCTCTGATATTCTAAATAGATATGGATCATGTTGAAGAAGTCAGGAGTCACCATCTCAACCACCTACAGAAACAGTCACTGCCTCTTTCAGTATGCCGGCTTCCTTCATGACTCGCTTCCCCATTTGTCCCCGATTTGGTCAATTTTACCTGAACAATTAATCTTATTGGTTGACCACAGTTTTGTCCCACCTCATGCCCACATTTGTGAGTTCCCATTTTCACCCACCATGAACTTACCTTACCTTGTGGTTTTGCTTTATAAAAGTCCTTAGAAAAGACAAAGTTTTTGGCAACCTACTCAGGATACTTTCTCTCTCTCTCTCTCTTGGATAGAAGCTTTCTTTCTGTCAATAAATATGTTCTGTTGTTAACCTCCACTGTTCCCAAAATTCATTCTTTGATTTTAGAGAACACAAACTCATGCCAGACATCTAGTAATTTAGGAGTTTCTTCCCCTATATCAGGGGGATGGGGAGAGGAAGGAAAGGAATAGGAAAAATATGAGAAAAGAATAAAATGAAAACAAAGCTTTGTAAATGAGGGGAAGAGGGGTTGAAGGGAGGGGAGGAGAATCGGGGAACAAAGAGGAATCAAGATATATCATGCACAGGTACAAATTCCCCATGATGAATGTGATCATTAAGTATATCTAAATTGTACCAATCAAATTAATTTTAAAAATCTGTTCAGCCCTGACTGATGTGTCTTGAATTTTTTTTTCTTTGAAATAAAATGGATTTGAAAAAAAGAAAAAAGAAAAATACATTTGGCCACACTCAGAACTATACTAATCCAATCAGTTGAGCATTTCTAACTCAAACTGACACAACTGCTAATTATCAAAATCCACCCCATCGGGCACTGAGCCAACCAGCAATCAGCCTGCCGCCCTGGTAAGTGACTGTGGTCTGGCAAGCTGCCCTGGTAAGTGACTGTGGTCTGGCAAGCCGCGGCCACCCCAGCGCGGGGAAATAAGAAGCAAGAGCGTTTCCTGAGATCCACGCCATGTTGGAACTTAGGGTGCTGAGCCAACCAGCAACCAGCCTGCTGCCTACCAGGGCGCGGGCTTAGAATCAAACATACCACATCCCCCCCCCCCCCATTAACAATTGGGATCCAGGGATCTGGGTATCTCTTAGGAGGTGACCATATTTGGTACAGCAAGTGGAGGGAGTTTTCTTCTACTATTTCTGAAGGCAGATATTCTTATCGCCATTTTGCTTTGCCCTGATCAACGGTGTTGCTCTGTTCAATACTCTGTGTCGATGTGTTCTATAATGTTGTGTATTTCTTTTGATTTTGCGGTACCTAGTAGAAGAACAACTATTGTGAAGACAACGAGATATACAATGTTGCCTATTACTGTTGTCCTGGTGACCTGCTGTGATGTTTTGTGCCAATTTCACCGCACTGTCTCAATTGGCTTTATTCCATCCTGTTTTGTTGTATATTACTACCTCCAAGTTAATAAAAATTAAATAAAAATAAAACAAGAGAACATGAGAAAATAAGGTAACAAAATACCTCCAAAAACTCCCAACTCCACCAAAGCTGATCCATGTGACATGAATGACAAGAAACTCAAAAACAA
>PVJX010028986.1:0-23354 GCA_004027295.1 Dolichotis patagonum | reverse complement strand
TTGAGGAGAATGCGAGACATTATGACAGCCATTCACGGCTTCCCTAATGTCTGGTCTTGAAGACCTGTAATGCCCTCCTCGTCCTGCTCAGATCAATTCCATACTAGGTTGTTTCATGTGAATTCCCTATATGTGACAATATGGACAACTATTTGGAAGAAAACAAAAGTCAATATGATAGAGAGTGAATATCTCCAATAGTCTAGCTTTGAAATTTATGTCTTACATTGCTTTCTTGTGATCTGCTTTGCTCCATTTTGTTGTGTTTAATTTTACCCTATTGATATAATTGCATGTATATTTGAGTGTGTAAGATGGATGACCATATTGTTGTTTTTGTCAGATCGTGGAGCAGAACTGTTAACAGTCTCACTGTTTGAATGTCTACTTTACATGCTTTAACTTTGTAATTTAAACAACTATTTCCAAGAAGTCAGTATGTATTTAGTCAAGTAATAATTTCTTAGGTTTTATTGTTGTACTTTTCCTTTTTTCCTTGGAATACTGTATGGTTGCTACCCTTTATTCTGTTTTATTTTGTTTTGCTTTTTCCTCTTTAAATATAATTATAAAAAAATAAAAGTACTCTTATTGTCTTTATGTATTCTCCCATTTCATTTGTGCATGGAATTTAGTCATTTGAGATTGAAGATGGTCTGTTTTATCTTTTTGTCATATCTACATAAGCAGAGAAGAAATTGAAGCAGACAGCTTCAGCAGTCAATAAGGAAACTAGGCACAGGCAGAATATTAAAAAGTAATCTAAAATTCAGCAATTTAAGTGCCTAGAGTTTGCAAATGACTAAGGTGTTATAGCTTAATAACATCTTTTGGAATCCCATTTTCTACTCAAAAAAGGAGGAAATGCAACATGATATTGTGGTAAGTATATTGCCCTTCTGAGGATAATCTTCCACTTGTTCATTATTACATGCAGTATTCTCAGAAGCAAATTCAGATTTAAATTGGTATTTTTAGATTATTGCAATCCTAATTTACAGTAAGTGAGGATAGTAATTAAAATTAGTTGTGGATAGTAATAATGTGTTGCTGCAAAGCTGTTAGTTCAAACCTAAATATTAAAAAATAGTTTTAACAAATTTTTTTAGGGCTGGAGCTTGTACCTATGGCTTTGCAGATGTGAATCAAGTGCTAGAGCACTGAGGCACAACCCCATTTCCAACAAAATATATTTAAAAACTAATTGTATAAAAGTAACCCTCATAAGCAATTTAAAAACAAGTTAATATTTTGAATATTGTAATTGATTTCCCTGTGTCTCATTGAGAGAAAAAATCTGTTAAAGAAAGATGAAGTGATTTGAAAACAAATACCATAGCTTTGATTAAAATATTTTGTCAAATATTTGCATACTTTATTCCTATAAAAGCCAAATCACATGATGTGCTATTTGAAGAGAATTATATTACATATATTTTAACTCTTGAGTTTATTGTGGTTTAATTTCATATTCCAAATGTTCGTATGACATTAGACTTGGGCTTAAAGAAAGCAAAAATATGTATAAACAAGTAGAATTATTAGGAAAGAAAAGAATAAAACTGACCCAGACTGCATACAATTTAAGATAAAATAAATCTTGCCTCATTTATTGGATACTGCTATCTGTAACTCGATATTGTCTATATTCTTTGTGGCTATCATACCTTATCATTCAAAATATTCGGAGATACATTAAATAGAGTTCTCCTATAGAGACAAATTGAAAAATCAGTACCTGTTGGATGAGAAGAGATAAACAAAGTCACCTAAAGAAGAAATTGGCAGGCTGAGCATTTGGCTCAGTGGCACAAGCACCTACCTGGTAAGTTCAAGGTCATGAGTTCGATACCAGGTATAAAAGAAAAAAAAAGAAGAAATTGGCTTTTAGACTTTTATGATCTGATTATATTGCTCTAAATATAAATTGACAATTCATTTTTCCCTCTTATTCTTGTGACTGGTAAACTAGTCATTCATTATGTTTTAATCAAATCTACTGTCTTTGTCACAGCCTTTCTGTGATGATACTAAAATAAATGTATTTGTTCTCTTACTTCAATAGAAATACTGTAACTCACAGTGTATAAATTATCAATGTTGATGAATTAACAAAGTATTATGTTTCATTGATGTAATATGCACTGCTTTTAAAATGCTTTCTGTCACTTGTATTGCTTGTTTTCATGAAATGGTTGATGTGCAATAGAGTTATATGTAAATTGAATTTAGTAGATGAGAAAACAGAACAGGATGTTCATTTACAAAATAATAATAGAAATAATAATAATAGTAGTAGTAGTAGTAATGATATTTCAGTCATCTTGAAAGCTTGAGGGTAAGATATGTGGAAAATGTTTCTAAATAAGAAACTACATGAAAATATGAGGGGAGACAAAGTGTTAGAGCAGTGAGTGCCAACAAGTCAGCTTTTCTAGGACAAAATAGGTGTCTAGAGGTGGACCAAACTGTAGAGACGAGTCCACAGCACCACCAGCATTGGCTAAATAATTCCATCCAGAAGGCAAAGCAAAACAGATTCTCTCCTCACAGTGAACTGGAGAGCTGCAGTGGGAACAGAAGAATCTTATGCAGTCATGGATAGCAGGAAGAACAGAAAAACCTCTACCTGAGTGTCCTCCATTTTCAACAGTTGGTGGGTGACTGTGGTACAAGTGCAAAAGGACACCATCCTGCAGAGCAGGAACTGGCAGGGACACCATTCTAGAGAATGGCTGAATGTTTGAACCTGGGCTCTGGAACAACCCTTTGCCAGCTTCATACTCACAAATTCTCAGCGTGGATGAGAGAAAGACAATCACAAGAGATTTCTGGCTGTTGGAAACAAGACTGGGGAGGTCCTACTGAGGGACAAGGACTAGAGAGTGAAGGTTCATTTCCTGTATACAGTATTGGAAGCTCAACATAGTGCCATGTTCCCAGTGCTAATGGTAGACTCAACTCAGGATAGTAATTACCCTGTTATTTCTCCACCAGCCCTGAAAGGCATCATAGTAATGGATTAGCCTGTTACTGCTCCACTTGAAATGATTTCATAGGATTAAGTCTAACTCACAACTTAATGCCAATGTACCTGTTTGCTGAATCCAACAACACAGCCAAGGTGAAGGACAATAAGAGTTCCCAACCCAAGAACTCAGACTGATTCAAACTCTCCAAGAGTGTCTGCACCCTGACAGAAAGCGGTCCTGAGTCTGAGTGAACTTCAACATTGTGGGAGAGGAGTCAAGGAGTTATTGGGGTGTGAGCACTCAGAATGCCTAGCAAAGAAGCCACTTGGGAATCACATATGCAGTGTCTCATTGGAATATCTAAACTCTGCTCCCATTGGACAACACATTGGCTTAATTTTTTGTATGTTTCTTGAGTTATTTAGTAAAACAGTGTTATTTTACAGTCTTTAATGGTTTCAAGTGTTTACCAAGTAGTTATTCTTCTATATATTTGTTCATTCATGGATTTTGATTTAATTAGTGTCTAGATTCTTTCTCTCATTTCAATTTTTTATGTATTTAATTCAACTCAAATACCCAAGAAAATATTAACATATTTCAGTATTCTTTTTCCAAACATGTAAACTTCTCTTCCCAAGTTTTTAAATTCACTGTATTTGGCTACCTCACAGTTCACCTATTTTCACTAGTATAATTTCTTGATCTTCCTTATCCTATGCATTTTGGTCTTCCATATCTTACGTAGCTTATTGTGTTCCCTATTAGCAAGTTCTGATAACCACATAGCTCAACTTACACAAGAAGAGAATAAGAACATTATAGTTGATGTTTTAAGCAGAGTGAATATTGAATATATCAAAGCTAGAAGTAATAGATAAGAAAACAACAAAATAATGTAAAAATAGATAAAACCTGCAATGAAAACTAAAGGACACAAACAGCTGAAAGAAAGAGAAAATAATAATACACAATGCTGCAAGGCAACCATGAAGGTATGGACCTGGAATAATCCATAAAATTACATTATCTTCCTTATATCAAGAAGGATTTTCAGAGGAATAGGAAGGCAGGATTCACAATGTAAGAGGTTGAATTACCTATAGCTATGGTCTGAAAGTAACAATGGACAAAGAGAAATGTCAATTATTTTTCTTTTTTTTTTAGGATAAGCAGTAGTTTCCTCTAGAATATAAAGCCAGAAAAGAAGCATGGACAGTAGAGAGCCATATTATAATTTAGTCAAGAACATTTTAAAAATTCAAGAGCTGGTAATGGTTTCACATGCCTACAATTCCAGAATTTGTGAGGTTGAGTCAGGAGGATTACCAAAAATTCAAATCTAGCCTGGGCTACATAGTAAGAACCTATTTCAAAGAACAAACAAAATTAATTCAAGACCGATAGTAAATATGTAGTAATATTTTCAACAGCAGAATGGGAAATCTGAATAATAATGGATCAAGGATCAAAATAAATAAATTGATATAACAAATGTGACTTAGATAACTAGTATTGAAGTTTATGATAATAGCTACTAGTTAACTTTCTTTAAACAATTCAATGAACAGAATTCCTTTAAATAGTAAAGAAACAGTCATTCAACCTCATGCATAGGATCAAAGATGCTTTCAGAGCACAGTGAATTGCCTTTCTAATGAGCATACAGAAGGAAGTTGAAATATGCTTAGTACCCTGAGGTAGTTCTTCTCTAATTTCTGTCTTAGTTGTTCAAAAAGATTAATTTCTTTTTAAAGTTATTATATTCATTAATAGGGAGCAGTCATAAAATGCAAACATTTAAGTTTTAAGAAAATTTTTAGTTTTACTTTGATTTTAGGCTTATATAAAACTAAAAAATGTTATCAAAAAGAAGTATAAATTTAAGTGTAAGGATTGTCACCTTCAAAAGTTGCTTAAAATATTACTTCACATATGACAAAAATTTTTAGACATTCCCGACATTTACTTGTTTTATATTCTTTGAAGGTATCAGTCATCTGCCGAACTACTTTAATGCATGAATCATAAAATAAAATACAATAAAATGAAAATAGTTTATACGTTTATGCTCATTAGTCCATTACATTATTTAAATCTTAAAATTCAATCAAGAATGCCTTCAGAGTGATTTAATTGAAACACATTTTTTCAGCCTGCATTTTCTTGAAAAAATCAGACCATTTCTTAATATATATCAAATAACATCATTTTCCAAGCACATTTTTCAAGTAAACACCCCTTGTGGCAAAAAAGTATGTTATAAATCATATTTCTGATAGTTATATTCACAACATATCATTAAATATTGGTACACAAATATGTAAAATATATGCTCTATTTATGTAATTATTCAGAAAATTCAACATTGGTTTCCAGTCTAATAGAAAGGATTTTGCCAGAGAATATAAAGTACAGTGCTGCATAGTAGTATTGCTTTAATATGGAAGAAGTTGTGATTTAAGATGTTAAGGTTGAGTCTTTTCATATGCTGCTGGTTATTATCATTTTTATTCTGCAATTCATTTACAGACTTTGTTCTGATTTGGAGAATTACAATCCCCAAAACAAAACTATATAACCTTTAATCTTTTAATTTCTATTTTTGTGTATAAAGTGTACCAACAATGAGAAATGACATTTTATTTTATAGTTATACATGCTATTAGAAAGTGAGAAATATGCAAGGGAAAGAGAAATCAGATTTTTTTCTTTCTTTTCTTTCTCACATACAGAATATATCAAATGAAATTAAAACATGTAATTTGTAACATTTTATGATGAATTCCTAATTGAAAACTTCTTGCTCATGGACAAATAATCATTTCATGAAAGAATAACATTAATTATGTTGTGTCTTAGTGAAAGTATAAAGCATTCACTAGAGATGGATTCGGTTATTCCTTGGATAACTATGTAAACAGATCTTAGAAGACACAATAGAATATGTGATTATTACTATTTTTAATTACTGTACTTTTTACTTTTGGTAATTCACAGTTAAGATGATTACAGGTTTTAAATTTTATTATACATATATACATACATTATATATACATACATAACATATATATACATATATATTCTATATAAGGCATACACATGTTCAGATGTTAAACAAAGACATTGTGCTTATAATCTCCAGTGCAACAAATATTTCATGTCTTCTTATTTAAGCATGTGCCTACCCTTTTGATCTTGGTTTGGAAAATAATCCAGCATAAATTTAGGTTCAAACATATTTTCAAATAATTATAAAATGTATCTCACAATCATCTGAATAGTACATTTTATCATATGTAAGTGTGTTTCTCTATATATTCAAAAAGAATATCAACTTACATGTCAATCAATGAGGGTGAAATAAACAGGGCACCATGAGTTTGAAAGTATGATTGAATTACTGAAATTTCAACAAGCAGCAGTTGCATCAGGGTGCTAGTTAAAAATTTCTTATCAGTCATGCTATCATTTATCTTGGAGTTTCATGTATGACTGTGTAAAAATGGCTAAAGATATCAAAATACTCATGAAGGTTTTCCAAAATATAAAATTGAAACAAATTTGTTGTACAACACTAAGTTAGATTCCAAAATGGATGTTAGGCTGGTGTATTAGAGAAAATGAGCATTTCAAATGGAATTGAACAATTTGCTATGTAAGTTGTATAATATCTGTGCTTAGTAAAAGAAGAGGCACTTCTAAAATCAAAGATACTTTTAAATTTTTCCAGCCACCAAAGTTACTAAGAAGGACTCATGGAAGATATTTTGGATAAGAGACTTCTACAGGTGAGAGTAACATGATTGCTGCACTTGATTTTAGACGTTATAATCACCTGCATCAAGACATGTGTCAAAGTTAAGACAGATGCTGTGGGGATTAAAACTGTTGTTTAATCTCTCAACAAAAATGAGGTAATTTGGAAGGCATGATTCAAGATGAACTGATATTGTTTGAAGCAATTTCTTTATTTTTAGTAATATTTACCCCTTCCACATATAAGTAATATTTAATGAAGGAAATAGAGCCCTACATATTATGTGTGTAGTACTTGAAAGACATGTCCCTTAATTGCATTCACAAAGATGTAATGCATATATACAATTGATGAGTATATAATGAGACCTAGAATACACTGTGTGTATGTGTATGTGTATGTGTGTGGGTATAGAGACAGAAACAGGAACAAAAAGAATGAATGTTTGCAAGAAATTTATTAAACTTTATTAAACTTTTGGCCTGTATCATGATAAAACATATCTCTATACAAAGGAAGAACTAAATTTTCTATTTTTAAAAGTTTTCAATAGTGAAAAATATACAATAATACAATAAATGGAAGAAAAATATTATGGTACAACTTTTATAAACTTAAAATATATAAAAATCTGTCACAAACATTTTGTGTAAACAAGTTCTTCTACAAAGAAGTACTCTTTATGAGAATTCAATATATTATAATTCCAGTTGAGACAAATTTTCTGTTTAAGAGATATATTTTGCTTTATGATCCCATATTTCCATTTTTTGTCATAACATATTAATAAAGATACAATCTCCAAAATGTCTGTAAATGTAGATAAATGCATAATACAGTGTATAGATAATTCATAACATTATAATTTAAATGGCATTAAATCACACATTTAACTTGACATCACTCATTTTAGTGGTTAAGTCACCATGTTATGCAAAACTGAAATTAATGGAGTGCACTAATTCATTTCCATTTATTTCAGCATGTATATTTCTGATGTATTGACTTGCTGGATTTATCCATAAGATTTTTACTAAAAGCAAACAAAAATTCTATGAAGTTAGTAAACACCAAAAGAAGTATTCAAGTAGATTCAATAGGTTTAAGTAAGCAAGCAAATAAATAAATGAATAAGTAATTAAATAGTATTTTCATACTTTATGGGTACATTAAACATTACAGATCAGTTAGTAATGATCCTATGTCTATTTCATGTGTACATATTTTTTTCTTCTGCATTATTGCTTACTTAAAATTATTCACAAAATATGTATAATTTATTATTCCTTGTTACTGACATATATATTTTGAGGTCTGTGGTACATTTTCAACTTCCCCATATTTTCAATAAAAATTAGTTGATATAGAGATTTGTAATTTATAAAATACTTAATAGATTTTTAATTTACTAAGTATTAGACTGTTAGTTTTTGTAGGCTGACAACTGCTGGGTGAGCAATATCTATAAATAATTATTGGCTTCAATTATGGCTATTTACAAACAGGTAGAATATTTCATTTTCTTGCATGTTCACCACAGGCCTTTACTCTGTGTGACTGCAAGGTCTAGGTGTCTAATTTAATTCTGCTAATCATTCCAACAATGTTGGAATCTTGGCTTTTCAAAATATGTTGCATGGACCAACTCTGGTGGTGTAAAGCCAAAGCACAAAAGAAGAGAAACATATGAAACTAAGAAATAAAAGGGAAGAAAGAGAAAAAGATTTCTACAAGTATTCCTTCATCAATCATCAGATATGAAAGGTATCAAATATATGTGATAATTTTGAGTAAAGTGTCATTTGATAGAGAAAGGATTGTTATCAGGACTGAAAAGATGCATTACATGATAATAAAAGGACAATATTTTGAAGAATGCACAAGAAACTTTAAGGTGTATTCACCCTGCCCAGTGACATCCAGGTAGCCAGGAACCACCATATATGAGCTGAAAGCCACCACAGTAAACTCTACTTAGTTGTGCAGCTGCAAGTCTTTGCTCAGAACCTGGTAGGGCCCCAAGCAGAAAACCCAAGAAACCAGGGACCTTTGTGTGTCATATGGCATGAGATGAAGGCCTTTTCAGTGTACTCTACATACCATTCAGCCTTATTACAGCACTCAAAACTCAGTAGGGCCCTGTGCAGTGACGTCAAGCAGCCTAGAAGCTTCAGTGAGGCATGGGGGCAATGCTATAAGTGCACCCAGTGCATACCCCACTATATAAGGAAAAACTGTGTGCCATTAGGGACCTGAGGAATAGAGGAAAATGACAAAAGAAAAGAGCAAAATGCAATATCTAGGATCAAGCCCATCACAAACAAGCTTAAGGAGAAATGAGCATGGAAGAAAATGTAAGCCATACACCTGAAACCTCTGAAATGATAGAAAATGAAATAAACAATCAATTCCATGAAGTTATAAAGGAACTCAAATTAGATAATATTCCAGGTAAAAAAAAAGAAATGATAAACATAATCAAAGAAATAATGAACATATCTAAAGTAGGAATAGATAGAAAATAAGGGGCACTGCAAAAAGATTTAAACCTTGCATGAACAATATAAGAAAGCAATAGAATGCATGAAACAGATATAGATTTCCAGGAAACAAAAAATTCCATCGAAAGCTGGCAAAACTATCTGAATGAATGTGAAGATAGACTTTCAGACCTAGAAGATAAAATTGCAGCTAGTGAAAAAGAAAGGAAAGGTTTTTTAAAAATAACAAGCAATCAAGAAACAACAATTCAACTGTTGCAAGGTGATGCAAAGGAAAACAATATGATTGTTATGTGTAGATGCAAAAGAAGGTGACAACATAAATGACATCAAAATATTATTTACAGGAATAATAGCATAAATATTCCCAAATATGGAAAATGAAACTGACATAGAGACAAGTGAAGCATATGGAATTCCAAATAGTCATAAGCAAAATAAATATGCACACAGAAATATAATAATCAACATCCCAGATTCAACATTGGAACAGAATGTTAAAAGCTGTTAGAGAAAAGAAACAGATTACCTATGAAGGAAAGCCCATCAGAATCACATCAGAATTCTAAGAACAAACAGTGAAGGCAAGAAAAGCATGGAGTGAAGTATTTCAGACCCTAAAGGAAAATGACTTCCAAACCATACTTATGGACTCTGAAAAATTGTACTCCAAAATTTATGGAGAAATAAGACACTTCCATGACAAATAACGTCTATAGAACTTCATTCCAACCAAACCAACCCTGCAAAGAATACTGAAAGATATTCCAGATAGACATAAAAATAACTACAGCTTCAAGAACACAAACAAAAAAAGCTATTAAGCAGGGAAGACAACTAAAGACAGGGAAATGATAAATAACCAGCAGCAGAAAAATAACATCACAAAAATGAGCCAATATATATCAGGTTTAACCATTAATGTTAGTAGCCTCAATTCAACAATTAAGAAAAAACAGACTGGCAGAATGCATCAAGAAACAACATCCAACCACATTCTGTATCAAAAAACCCATCTACAAACAAAAGTAAATTAATTGACTGAAAGTCAAAGGATGGAAAATAATACTTCATGCAACAGAACCCCTCCAGAAAGGCAAAGGCAGCTGTACAGTTTGCAGACAACATGAACTTCAAACAAAGAATGTTCAGAAGAGATAAAGAAGACCACTACATACTAGTTAGGGAAAAACTTCCAGAGGAAGAGATAACCATCACATACAACCAAATACAACAAACTATGCAAAAAGAATTAATAGAAATAAAAAATAAAATAAGCAATAACACAATTATAATGGGAGACCTTAACATCCTTTGATAGAAAGAGACAGATCAACTAGACAGAAAGACAACAAACAAATAAATAAATCGAATCAAACTTGTGAACAAAATGACTTCGTAATTATGTATAGAGTATTCCACCAATAAAACATCAGTACATACGTTCTTCTTAGCTGCACATCTGACATTCTTTAAAATAGAGCACATACTAGCCCACAGAACATGTTTTACTGAATACAAATAATTGAAATTATCCCATATGTATTATCTGATTATAGTGCTATAAACCTGGAAATAACATGACAAAAGAAACTGCAAAAACTCCATAAACACATGGGGATTAAATAATACACTCCTGAATAATCAACAGGTCACAGAAGAAATTAAAGAACAAATTAAACACTATCTACATGTACACAAAAATACAAATACAATTTAGCAGAACCTGTGGGATGCAATGAAAGCAGTCCTCAGAGGGAAATTTATTGTGGTGAATTCCCACATCAAGAAAACTGAGGGAACACAATAAACAACCTGATGCTAAACCTAAAAAATCAAGAAAAAGAGAAATTCAAGCCCCAAAATTGAAGAATAAAATTATAAAGATCAGAGCAGAAATCAAATCAATAGGGACTAAGAAAACAATAGAAAGAATTAATGAATCGAAGAGTTGGTTCTTTGAAAGAATAAAATTTTGATAAGCCCATAGTCAACCTTACTTAAAAAAGGAGAGAAAAAACTCAAAATCAAGAAATAAGGAATGAAGAAGGTAAAATCACTACAGACTTATGTAAATACAGAAATTCATCAATACTTAATTAATAACCTTTAATCTCATTGGTCTGATAGCACAGAATAAATGGACAGATTCCTAGAAATATATGAATTACCTAAGCGGTATCAATAATGTGCAAAAATGCTGAACAATCCAATTTCAGGTATTGAAATTGAAAATGTAATTAGAACCTTACCAACAAAGAAAAGCCCATGCCCTGATTGATTCTGTGATGAATTCTACAAGAAATTCAAGAAAAACTTAATGAAAACACCTCAAACTCTTCAATAACATTGAAAGGGGAAGTAATTCTCCTTAACTCATTTCTGGGTCAAGTACTATCCTAATACCAAAACCTGAGAAAGACCCAAACAAAAAGAGAATTACAGGTCAATCTCCCTAAAGAACGTAGATGCAAAAATCCTCAGTAAAATACTAGCAAACAAAATGCACTAAGTCATGAAGATTATACACCATGACCAAGTGGGATTCATCCCAGGAATGCAGGAATGGTTCAGCATACACCAATCAATAAGCATAACATATCACATCAATAGAGCTGAATATAAAAATCACATGATAATCTCAATAGATGCAGAAAAAGCTTTTGATGAAGTCCAACACGTATTCATGATAAGAACTCTATGGCAAATTGGAATAGATGGTCTCTAACCTCAATCTGATAAATGCCATTTATGAGAATCCATCAGCCAGCATCATACTAAATGGTCAAAAATTGAAAGCTTTCACTCTAAAATCAGGAACAAGACAAGGATTCCATTATCACCATTCCTATTCAATATAGTGCTGGAAACATTAGCCAGCACTAATCAGAAAAAAGCCAGCATTAATCAGAAAAAAGAGGCAAATAAAAGCTTTAAAGATAAGAAAGGAATAATTTAAATTATCACTATTTGCAGAAGACATGATACTCTACAGAGAAGATCCTCAAAACTCCATTGAAAGACTTCTACAAGTAATAACCAAATTCAGAGATGTACCTGGATAAAAAGTCAACACTCAAAAATCAGTAGGATTGTAGTATACAATGAACCCACTGAGAGAGAAATAATAGAGACTGCACCCTTCACAATAGCATCCAAACAAATGAAATAAATAAGAATGAATCTAACAAATGAAATAAAAGACCTATTCAGTGAAAATTACAGTACTTTCAAAAAAGAAATAAAAAACAATCACAGAAAATTGAAAGATATTCTTCGTTCATAGATAGGATGAACAAACATTGTGAAAATGGCCATTCTCTCAAAATTGGAATCCTTGTACAGACTTAATGCAATTCCAATCAAAATACCATTAGCATACCTCACAGATGTAGAGATATCATTCCTAAAATTCATCTGGAAGCAGAGGGAATTCTGGACCAGACAGCAAGGCAGAATGCATCACAAACCCTGACTTGAAATTATACTACAAAGTTACTGTGATACAATCAGCATGGTACTGGAAGAAAAACAAACCTGAAGATCAATAGAATAGATTAGAAGATACAACCACAACTCCAAACAGACTCAGCCAACTTATCTTTCAAAAAGGTGCCAAATACATTGACTGAAAGAAAGATACACTCTTTAATACGTGGTGCTGAAAAAACTGACTTTCCATATGTTGAAAGCTAAACCTAGAGCCATGTCTATCACAATGCACTAAACTAAAGTCAGAATGAATCAAAGAGGTAAACATTAAAGTGGAAACACTGAAGGACAAAGTAGGCAGAAATCTTAAAGACATGGGGGTTGGCAGAGAATTCATGAACAAACATGAACCTGCATGGGAAATACTTCCCAGAATCAACAACTGAAATCTCATCTATTAAAATTTTTGCATGTCAAAAGAAATCTCCAACAGTGTTAAAATAAAACCCATGAATTGGAAAAAAATCTTAGCCAACTGTCCCTTAAACAAAAGGACTTCTATCTAGAACATATAAAGAATTTTAAAGAAACAGACCCCCAAAACTCAAAGGCCCAATCCAAAAATGGGCATCTGAGATGAGCAAACACTTGTCAGTTGAAGAAAAACAAATGGAAGATAAATACATGTAAACAGTTAAACATCATTGGTTATTAGAGAAATTCAAAATAATACAAAACTGAGATTCCATTTCATTCCCGAAAGAATAGCCAGAATCAAGAAAACCATCAATATCAAATTCTACAGTGGCTGTGGTGAAAAAGCAACACTTCTGCACTGGTAGGAGTGTACAATGTTGCAAGCACTGTGGAAATCACAGTGGGAGTTCCTCAAAAAGCAGAAATTGGAGGTACCATTTGACCCAGCTATCCCACTTCTGGGCATATTCCCAGAAGAACTGAAAACATCATACCATAGTGATATATATGCACCCATGTTATAGCAGCACAATTTGTAATAGCCAGATCTTGGAAACAATCCAAATGCCCATCAACTGAGGGATAGATAAAAAAGATGTGGTGTTTTTATGTAATATAATACTACTCAGCTATAAAGAAGGACCACATTGAGTTATTTATAGGTAAATGGATGTGACTTGATACAATAATCATAAGTGAAATAAATCAAACTCACATGAAGAAAATATCATATTTTCTTCCTAGTATAAATAAGTGAAAGAGTAAATAATTTAAAAACTCCTCAGTAAATGTGAAAGAGAAACTGCTCAAAGCAGAAAAAATAACTCAGACAGAAGATAAGAGAAAATAAGAAGAAAAGAAATGATAAATTTGTATATATACACTTAAGATTACTGAGATGATTGTACTACAAATTCTATTAGTTCCTGCAACAAAATTGTTAATATCTGTAGGATTAGATTAATTTTTCATGAATATATCTGGTATTTTGATTAAGACTTTTAAAGTCTTTGCATAGTTATGCAAAACAACAAAATTTATTATTTTCTTACCACCTTGTTTTGAAAGCCTACATTGTTATTGCTTTGGGCTCTGCGTTATAGTTGTTTATTTGTTGCTTTGTTTTTCCCTCTAATACATAAATGACAGATGTACATGTATAGGCTTATATATGCCTAGAACTATGCATAAAGTGTTTACAAGGACTAATTTTATTATGTGTGACAGTATGTACAAATATCCTGAAGAAAATGAGATATCATTGTAGCCATTGATGATTTGCTATCATTTTATTTCAAAGTCAAATAATGCCTTTATTCTTGGGTTTGATTTATTTTAGTATGTTTGAATTATTTTATTTCAATACGTATGAAGCTATGGATAGCTGTTTTGAAGAAAACAAGAAACATTATAGTAGCCATTATTGATTTTCTAGTGTCTAGTCTTGAAAGCCCTTAAAACTCTCATTCCTTTGTTTTGATTGTTTTTATACTATTTTGATTTGTGGTAACTTATTGTGTGTGAAGGTATAGACAACAATTTTGAAGAAAACAAGAGACATTGTGGTGGCCACTGTTGATTTCCTGTTCCCTTTTTCTAAAATCCTGTGTTATTTGCATTGTTTTACTCTGCTCCACTTTCTTCTATTTTGCTTTGTTTTGTTTTATTCTATTTAAAATAAAAAAAATGTGTATTCACATAACAAGAAAGCAAACAAGTACATCATGCAAAGCTTGATAAAAATATAAATTCACTACAATAGTGGAGATTTCAGCAGTGCTCTATCTGAAAATTTAATGGGCAGAAAATTAGAAAGGATATTTTATTTGGCCATTTTTTGTTGTTGCTAAAACAACACACTTCTGAATGTTTAATTTTTAATTAAATCTATTGAATTTTTCACAAAAAAGTTCCCTGTGAAATTTCTGACATTATGTGGTATCTTTCTTTGTGCATCATCCCATAAAAAAGAACAAGATTGTATAACAGAGCAAGAAAAAGCAGGAGAATAAATGCATAGACACAGCTCTTTAATAATCTGCATTTATCTATTCATGAGGCTGGAGCATTCATGACCTGAATATTTCCCACTAGTCCCCAATTCCTAATACTTTGATCTGTATACCTTTTAGAGAACATCTTCAAATCACAGCACTCTTCCCATGGATTGTAAAATTCACATCCCTCTCACAAACAAGTTTCATTCATTCTGTCTTAATAGCTCTAGAAATCTTAATTAATTCCAGCATCAACTCACAATGTCGAAGTCCAGAGGGATCAGATATGGATGAGTGTTAAATTCTTATTTTTCTCAAGCAAAACTGGATCTAGAATGTAATGATTAAAATGGTTGTCAACTTGACTAAGTGAAGAGACATGTGTGTGTGTGTGTTTGGGGTTGAGAGTACTTCCAGAGATGATTGGCCTGTATACCAGCAAACTGGAGCGAGAAGACCCATGCTGATTATTGGTGGCATCATCCAATAAATGTGTATCATGGATGTATTGAAAAGGCAAAAAGGAGGGAATTGGCTTGTTTTTCAGAAGGTTCATTCTCTTTAAATGGGTGCCTCTTTTACTATTGCGTCACCTGTGAACATCAGACTACAGCTTCTATGGCCTTTCAGGATAAATCCACACCAGCATCTCCCTCAGAGGCTTACAGCCTTTCAAACTTGTACTTATGCTGTATCTTTGATCCTCCTTGTTCTGAGGCTTCCAGGTTCTTGAATAAAACAGCTGTTGGCCATGGTCATGTGGTCATTGTGTACTCTCTTGCCTCTGCTCTTTATATTTCTTTTACTTCCACAATATGGTGGTGGAATAAGTACAGGATACATAATCTCATTCTAAAAGAGAAATAAGGACAAGAGGAAAATGGTGAGTCTCATACTCAACAGTAGAATATATCATGTCATAAAGCTCAAGAATAATCTCCTTTCATTCCATGTCATTTTTCTTGGGCACACTGATGTGAGGATTAGGTCCTCAGGGCTCAGCTCACCCAGCCACTCATAGTTTGAAATCGGGACTTCTATCTTTACCAGTTTAGAATTGCACATGAGTGACCCTTTATCTCTCTGTTTTGGAGACTGCCTAATTTATAAGGTTCTTTAGACACACTGCCCTAGTGGCTACTCTTTGCAGTAACCATATTTACTTGTCTACAATTGTCGTTCCTTAGTGAGGACTCTGTAGAGACCTTACTCCTCTGATATGTTTCTGCCTGGGCCTCTAGGCTGTCCTCAATGTTTTAAATCCTGGTAGAATCCAGTATTTTGTGGTTCGTATACTCTCTGTTCATGCATATTAAAATCACAAAGTTACTGCAACTCTTATAGCATTTAATTTTCTCAATGGCAAGTTCAGGTACACTTGTGCTCACTTGAACCATCTCTGGGGAGTAGCAAAGGCACAGCACTGAAATTCAAGAAGAGTCCTACAGTGGCACAGGACTGTGAATGCCAAAGTCTCACCCTCACCTGCTTAAAACCTTTGTCAACAAACTCCTGCTTATCTGAATGAAGTTACAAATACTTTGTAAGAGTCACTATCCCATTTTTCTGATAATCAGAACCAAACTCCTTTCTCTCTATATTTTTCTCTTTAGAAAATTGCCACTTGGTGACAATTTTAGTGTTCTCTCCAAAACATATGTTTTTGTTAGTCTTTATAAAGCCAGGCCAAGATATTTTTCAAATATTTTCATGCTTCTTCATTTTTAAGTATAAATTCTACTTTTGAGTTATTTCTGTATTATCTCATTTTACTGTAAGCAGTCAAAGAAAACATTGCATCACCTTGGATGTTTTGTTGCTTAGCTGTTTCTTCTGCCTGCCATCTTAGTTCATTACTCTTAAATTCTTTCTTTTGTAAAATCATAGGCTTTGTACACAATTCAGCTCAGTTCTTTCCCACTATATTACAGGAATATGTTTTATCCCTGTTTCCTGTTTCTTGTTTGTTATTTCCATTTGAATTGCCAAAAGAATTGCCTTCACTGATCATATTTCTAGCAATGTTTCGATTGTAGACACTTAAATAATGCATGAAATGAAAACAGGCTCTCCTTGCAATTCCTGTCTTCTTCTGAGAACCCAATAGAATTGCCCTCAGTGTTCTATTTTTACACAACATAGGCTGATATTAGTCTGTTATTCCAAATTCTCCCAGTTTCTATCCATTACGTAGTTCCAAAGTTCCCTCCATTTGTTCAGACATTTATTAAAACTGCAATACCAGTTCTCAGTTGTCCACTTTCTAGGTGTATTTTGGATTTATATACTAGAAAACTATAAAGGTGGTAATCTGTGAATATAATAAGTCTATTTTTCACAGTTCTGGAAGCTAGGAAGTTTAGTTATCAAGGTAACAACACCGTGTAAGCTTCTTATTTTTGTTCTTTTACATAGTAGAAGGTAGCATGGTAGAAAAATGTAAACATAAGCACTTTTACAGTTAGCATGAGCTTATATTTTTGATCAATTTTTCATTTCTATAACTTGTAATCTGAGCACTTACTTTGAAGATAACAATACACAATGTAGGAACTATTGTTCCTCTCCTACTCTCTTGTTCAGAAATTTTACATCATTATTTTTGTTGTATTTTCTCTTTAATATAAAGGCCAGGAGTTGAGCTCAGCAACACAAGTGCCTGCTTGGCAAACACAAGGTCATGAGTCCAATTCCTGGTACCAAAATTAATTAATTAATTAAATCAAGTTTAAAAATAAAGTAAAATAAAATAAATTAATTCATTTACCAAGACAGATTGTTTATGTTCCAAATACCTACTTTTGGGTCCCATTTTTGAATACTATTTTATTGGGTATTAAATTCAACACGCACGTTTTGGGGGCCACAATTAAAGTAATTGGAGACATCGTACTCGCTTCAGTTGTGCATATACATAAGAGTTGTTGTTGAAATGAATTATATCATGAAATGACAATATTATTAACAATTATAAAACATTATATTGTAAAGTAGCAGAATATTTATTATATTCAAATACCCATGGACCATTCACCGAGGCATAGCACATTTAGGCCATATATCACACAATAACAATGTGTCCAATTAGTGAATTAATAATTTTAATAAAGCACATTAACAAATTTAAAGGTATTGGTATGCAAAATATTTTTTCAGACCATGATGGAAATAAAGTAGACATAACAATAAAAAAAAACCTTAAAAATTTCAGAGAGTATTTGGGGAATACACAACACATTTCTAAATGACACACAGGTCCAGAAAGGGAGATGAGATGTTAGAAGAGTAGTACATAATCAAGGGTTTCTGTCCATCAAGGAGCAAATGAGAAACTATATTTCAAAGAAAACAAGAGAAGAAAAGCTCTAGAAACCAAGAATGAGGTACCAAGAGAGCTAAAGAGCATGAAGAAGAACAGAAGCAACTCACAAAAGCACTATGCAAGCAATTCTCAAATTTAACCATGGCTCCAATGGTGATGGAGATGAGCCTGCTACCACTAGCAAAAGGTGAGTGGGAGTGCATTAACAGTGAACTTGCAGTTGTGGGTACAGGAAAATCTTCCATTTCTTATAAGCTTTAAAAGCACTAGTATTTGGTCTTAAAGCAGCTCCACCTGAAAAGCAAGCTAGTTTTAGAAACAGAAGTCATCTGATCACTCCACAAGCTGTCAGAGTGCTAAAATTGAGCGTACTCTTGATAACAGACATATTTTAGGAATTAAATTACACTATGGCTCAGAAAATATGTAAGAAACATGAAATAATGGTTTCTGGGATCAGTGACAGTGACTGGGTGAAAAGCATCGCTGAGACAGTTGTACAAAGGGGGTTCTGTGGCAAAGTTTCTGAGAGGTTTAACCAGCAGGGATCACAGGATGTGGAGGGCAAAGTAAGGAGGTACAAGGTCAGCCATGTGTGGCATCACTCAAGTGCTGGTTATAAGAGCATTACTTAGGTGGCTGATCTGTCAGTTCCTCTGCCTGACACCTAAACTAAAATTCTCATGGGTTTAATTGTTTCCTTAATGCATATATGCATTCAAAGGATATACCATCATGGTTTGCACATGTGCTATGACCATAGGCACACGGTTTGATGTCTGGAAGAGTAAATGGACATGAAAGAATTCCCTATACTTAGTCAATTACAGAATCTCACTGGTGGCTCTGACTATAGCTGCTTCCCCTGTACACAAATGAAAGACTCCAGGGTGAATACAACCTTGCCATGAACAATGGTCACTTGATCCTAGTGGTCAAGGTAGGCATGCCTTATTATGGATTAAAAACTGGTGGTCAACTTAATAGCAGAATAGTTATATCTGTATGTCACTGAGTATAGATATCCCACCTAAGGAAAGTTGCCAGCATAAAAGGAGAGGCAAAGAGGAAGAGTGGGGTGTTATTGGATCTCAAGTGATATTGTTTGGAGCCATTGATTCTTTTGGAGTAGTTTGTCATGGCTAGCTTCCCAAATATGAATTCAGCCATTAACATCAGAGGAGCTTGGGACCCTGTCGCTGAGAGTGGCTGAGATTTACTTCAGAGGAAAATCTGATCCTTACTTTGAGCATTTCTTCCTGGCTCTGGAGGGGAAGATGTTTGCCATTTAATCTCCAGGAGAAGTTGTCACACTGGGTTCCTGACATTAATGGACTGTTCTCACTTTTGGAGGAGTTTGGAACCTCATTTTCACTGAGGACAGCTGTGGTACTTTCCAGGGGAGCCCTGGTCATTATTTTTAATGTCTCTTCTTGGCTCCAGTGTAGAACACTCAACCTATTAGCCCAGATCCTTCATCTTACTGGCATAGATTTTGTAGCTTCCACCACAAACTTTTGGTCCTTTCCAGTGCAGATCCATAAAACAGACTAGCATGTCCTTGTTGTGGGCTCTGGACCTCCAGCTGGATTCACAGGATGCATTGTCATGCACTCTAGGTCTTCACCTAGATTCAAGCAGGACATTACTGTGAGATCCAGGCCTTTGGCTGAATTTTATAGGCCTTTAGTGACATGAACAGATTCCCTGCACTTGCTTGCATTTAATTCTGGGTGTCTATCATAAAATAGTAATATAAATTCTGTATCCTGTGTGTAACTGTTCTCCTTGTAAGCCTTAACTACAACAGCTTGCAAACTAGCCTAAACACTTTTTCTTTTTATCTCAGTATCACTGATGTACAGTAGCCAACACCCATAACTCCAAGGAGTAAAGATTTATTTTATCTCAGTTTATAGAGGTTTCAGGTTATAGTCAATAAGGGTGGCAGAACAGAGAGTCATGACATAGGAGAGACAGCTAATGAAACACTGGTAGGAAGCAGTGAGATATCAAAGGAAGGAGGGAGATATAACCTGTAAGGCCACACCACAAGTGACACATCTCTTAAGAAATGTTTCCACCTCTCAGTATTACATTTAGCTATAAATTCATCAATAGGCTAATACACTGAGTAGTATTATTTCCCATGTTCCAAAGACCTCCCAAAAGCTCCACCTATGAGAACATGAGGCTTTGGGAGCACATCTAGTTATAAACTATAATATCCTCTTTGGCTGGATCTAAGAGCAAAGATACCTAACTACTGCTATGATCTACTATCCCTCCATAACAACTGGATTCCAAATTTAGAGATCCGGGAACTGACAGACTCAATCATTGTTTCCCAATGCCTCAATAAGAAAAAAAAATTTGTGTTTTTTTTTTTGCCTGTTGGCTGATTGGTTGGTTTTCTCTCGTTTTTTAATGATTATCTAAGTTGATGTGATTCCTACTTTTTCACTGATTTTTCTTTATCTCTTTTTCAAAATTTTTTATTTTATTTTAAATAGGATAAAACCAAGGAAAATGAATAGCATAAAACCAGTCAAAATAAACCAATATAAATGATACAGGACTTCAAAACTTTATGAAACAAGCAGTAGTTAAAATAACACCTTTTGTTGTCTTCAGAACAGCTGCAGATATCTTCAGACACAGTGAAAATTGAACAGAACATAACAGAATAAAAACAATAAAAATAAAACAGTGAATGAAATAAAAGACTATCAAAACAAGCCAACAGTGAATCCAAAATGGCTACCATAATATGTCTTACTACCTTTCAAACAGCTGCTCCTGCCATCAGATTTAATATAATCAAATAAAACAAAAAAGAATAAAACCCAACCCAAAAAAAACAATGAAAATGTTATGGTTTCCTGGAGGGGATCACCTCCCAGTGGGGCCCGGTTCTCTGCTTCCACAGTCTGTAAATGGCATTGAATCATGGAGAGAGGCTTGGGTGTGTCTGTATCCATTCAGGCAGCAGCCCACACATGGCACTGGTTTCCAAGGGAGGATCACTTCCCAGTGAGGCTTGGTTCTCTCCCTCTGCAGTCTACAAATGGCACTGACTCATAGATAGAGGCTTGGGTGTGTCTCCTTATGTCTTTTAATCTCTCTTTTTATTTCTTTTTCATTTTCATCTGTTTTTCTTTTTCCTTTTCTCTATTAATAATTTTATTTTAATATTTGAAATTACAAGTGCTTCTATATTACTTTTTCCTTTAATTTTCTACACTTATTGGTAGCAAAAATATTGCTTTAATGGAATATATGCTTTGTTTTTAATATGTTTTTATACTTATTTGCTTTTTCTTATAAAAGATGTTGTGAAGAATGAACTGAGCCCTTCAAATACATTGGGTGGTGTCAATGCAAGAAAATTACATCTAAAACCCAGTTGCACCTTGCACCAAAAAACATCTAGTATAAGAAATATGAAGAAGGGTTTCTTTGAAAAGTTGAAAAAATTAAAGAGCTCATAATCCAAATAATCAACAAGAAGCTAAAAAAAACCGACACAAATGAAATTAAAGTTGAAAAACTAAGATTTACAACAGATATATTTTTTTTTAGTTTGAAAGAGCATAAAACAAAAGGGGGCAGTACAGAGCAGATCAGAACAGGACAACAAAGGCAAAACAGTACTTTATACTAAGTCAACTGGAAATCAACAGTAGCTAACACAATATCTCTTAATCTGCTATAGTTGAGCATAGTTTCAATTACAATAATATCAAACATAACACAGTAGTATAAAGTACAACAGATATTCCTTTTTTTAAAATTAATTTGAAAGAGAGTAAAACAAAAGGGGGCAGTACAGAGCAGATCAGAACAGGACAACATAGGCAACACAGTACTTTACATTAAGACAACTGGACATCAACAGTAGCTAACACCATATCTCTTACTCTGCTAAAGTTGAGCATAGTTTCAAATGCAATAATATCAAACATAAAACAATAGTATAAAACCATGCATAGAGTGAAAGAATTACAAGGCTTTCTGAAGCAAATAACAGAAAATGAACAATGGGTACTATAATATCTCATTTTTGATAAAAAAATATAGTTTGAACAATCATACAAATTCAAATTCCAATAAGACACAATGTGATAGATAGAACCAACGGTAGTAGAACAAAAAAAGCATGGTAGGACTTCTAAGAAGGATGATATTAAATCAACAATAGCTGTCATAATGCTTTCTTCAAACACCTGTTCATATCATCACGTATGATATAGTCAAACAAAACAGGATAAAACCATTCCAACTGATGACTGAAAACTTTGAAAGACTTCAAAGCTATGAGATGGGGACTCATGCTTACCATAAAGTTTTATACACTCTTATCAAATCTCATACTAGGGAAACTATATGGTATTTACCCTTGTGAGTTTGGTTTATTTCACTTTAGAGAATGGTCTCAAGTCGTGTGCATTTTTTATAAATATCTCGATGTGATCATTCTTTATAGCTGAGTAGTACTCAATTGTATAAAAATGCCTCTACATTTTTATCCATTCCTCAGTTTATGGGCACTTAGGTTGCTTCCAAAATCTGGCTGTTACAAATTGTGCTGCTACAAAAATGGGTGCACATATATCACTGTGGTATGATGTTTTCAGTTTTTCTGGGAATATGCCTAGCAGCGGAATACCTGGGTCAAATGGGACTTCCAAACCAAGGTTTTTGAGGAATCTCCAGACTGACCTCCACAGTGGTTGCTCCAGTCGACACTCCCACCAACAGTGTAGAAGAGTTCCTTTTTCCCCACAGCCTCTCCAACACTTGTTGTTGGTAGTGTTTTCTATCTTGGCCATTCTTTCTGGAGTGAGATGGAATCTCAGTGTGGTTTTAATTTGCATTTCTCTCATGCCTAAT
>PVJX010028985.1:0-23397 GCA_004027295.1 Dolichotis patagonum | reverse complement strand
GGGATGGAGCCCAGGGCCTCATGTGTGCTAAGAAAGTGCTCTACCAGTGAGCTACACACTGGCCCCGGAAATTTGGCTTCCAAAGTGGTCTAGAGCATAGGTTTGGGGGCAGGCATAGGTGTAAGTTAAAAAAGAAAAAAAATGAAAGCAGGAAAAAATCACAGATAGCATCAACTGATTGGTAGGGAAATAGAAATAACTATGAAGCATTAGGAAAGTCATTGCCGTGCATGGGTGTGTGCTGTGTGCTGTATGGTGTGTGTGTGTGTGTGTGTGTGTGTGTACATGTGTGTAAGATGAATATAGGATGGTAATGTCCTCCCGGAGCAAACAGCAACAGACAGCAACTCTGGTGCCTGAATCGTGCTCTCAAATTGGTATGCTGAAGCCCTAACCACCGAAGTGACTGTATTTGGAATAAAGAAGGAGTTAAAATGAAATGAGATCATAAAGGTGGGACTCTGACCCAAAAGGACTGATCAGTGTCATGATAAGAAGAGACACTGGAGCGCTCACCTTCCATTCCTCTCCTCCCTCTCCTCTTCTCTCCTCTCCTCTCCTCTCCTCTCCTCTCCTCTCCTCTCTTCCTCTCCTCTCTCTTCTCTTCCTCCTTCCCCCTTTCTCCTTGTCTTTCTGTCTCCCTCTCTCTGCATATGAGGGCAGAGCAATAGGCAGCCATGTGCAAGCCAGGAAGGGCCCTCACCAGGGCAGTGTGCTGTTGGCGCTGGGATCACGGTCTTTCCGGCTTCCAGAACAGTACATTTCTGTTGCTTAAGCCGCTTGGGCATGGCGTTTCGTTTTAGCAGCCCAGGCCGACTGGTGCAGCAGCTGAATTACTGATTGAGCACACTGCACCGGGAATGTTCTCCCGCACGGCGCACGGATTCATCCAAGTGTGCTGTCCGGTGAGGTGCACTTTCCCCTGCTCCCTCATACAGATGAGGAAGCCGAGGGCCTGGGAGACGTGGTTTGCCTGAAGTCACAAACCTAAAAAACGGCTGAGGCAGGAACCCAGGCTGTGAGTCCTGGGAGCTCTTCTACGAGGCTAAAATTAACGGAAGAGCATCTGATGACTTTGCTTTGGGAAAAGGTGTGTATTTAAGGTTAACAGAAGGCAAAGTGCAGGATCCCACTGAACTAGGACACGGGGTCATAGCTCTGTCACGGCCTTCATCCTTTAGGGCACAGAAGTTCTGAAAATGAACTCTGTGAGCTCTGCCCTTCGCTCATCTGTTCCAGAAACAGCTCCTGCTCTGTGCCAGGCGCCGTGCAGAGGCAGGTGGGTGAGGCTGCCTGCTCGGTGGACAGTCCAGCTGGCGGGGAAGGAGCGGGCGAGATGGGCAGCTACAGATGATGAATTATTATTAGTTATTCTAGGTGTCATGGAGCAAAAAGAAAAACAAGCCGTAGCAGGGACTGACGGGCATGGCGGTCTCCTTAAGGACAGAGAGAAGGAACTGCACACAGGGATCAGATAGGGGAGCTTGTGTGAAGGGGATACGCCCCGACTGGCTCACGTGTGTGTCTGCAGGGCCCGACACGGCCCGGTGTACAGCGGGCGCTTAATCTGGAGATGTTCTGTGATTGGCAACGGCTGCGGAATGTGTTAAAAACGAGAGCAGGAGGAAACGAGGTCACGCCAGCTAAACCCACCACCGGCCTGTGTCCAGGGTCACTTACTTGGTTGTCGGAGTCTTTCCCATCTATTTCTTCCGAGTGGGTGATCCCTCCATCCCCTCTCACTGACTAAAACAACAAACAGACAATGGCTTTTCAGCTCCCGCGAGCACAGTGAATTTGGAGACCGCGAGGGAATTCTGCAGCGGACCATCCCAGCCATTTATTCTTGATAATGAATATCCTCATTGATAATGAGGATAGAGCACCCGGAAACATTACTGTACGCGTGAGCTACCCAGATTCCCAACGGGCGACCAGATCTGATGAAATTCAGATGTTGGCCCTGCCCTAAGACCAGCAGCAAGCACCCTAATCGTGGGGTTAAATATTTCTGGAGGAAACACGGTGATGACAGTACGACGGTGGGAACCAGTGGGAGCGCACTGAATGCGCCAGCGCGCAGGGAACCAGGAGTCACCTGCAGCGGCGCTATTTAGGTGGTTGGTGTTGTTTTGTATTTTTCCCTAGTAGGGATTTGGAGTGACGGTGAGCGTCCTGTCCTCCATCCTTCACTGCCCCCTCTATCCCGTGGCAGCCGTAACAGCGCTGCGCGGGGTTGAATTCTCTGCTTCGGGTCTTTAAATCCCACACTGAGTTAATGATTGAGATAATATTAGCATCAACCTCACCTGGGGACTCAGTTAGAAAAGCGAATTGTGACAGGCACTCCTGTTCACAGGGTCAGAAACTCTGGGGCTGGGTCTCAGCCATCTGTTTTACTTTTATTTCTGTTTTCTGTAGTGCTGAGGGTTAAACTCCGGGCACATCCCCAGCCCTTTAATTTTAATTTTAATTTTTATCAGGTTCATACTAAGTCACTAAGTTGCCCAGACTGGGCTCAGATTGGCAGTCCTCCTGCCTCAGCCTCCCAGGGCACTGGAATTACAGGCATGGGGGCACCACTGTACCCCACAAGCCACGTTTCATTGAGCCTCTTGCACGGTTCTGAGGAACGCTGGACTTTGAACATCACTGCTGTAAGCTGAACGGGTGCAGACAAAGTCGGCCACTCCTGGGGACTGCAGCTTTCACCGTGCCCTTAGAAACGCCCAGGTCCTGATGTGGGACCAAGCTGCAGAACACTTCTCTTTTGTGAAACCAGCTCAGCTCTAACCCCTGAGGTCAGGTCACGGCCTAACCCCTGCTCCCAGACGCACTGCGTCACCCTGGCCCATCCTTCAGCAGGGTGCGAATCCGCAGTATCCAAGGTGCTCAAATCCATTTTGATGGACTGATATTACGTGCTCGGTTATCTGAGGTATGGGGCTTGTCAGAGATGATTACAGTTATTATTTACAGAGGCTGTTAGCAGAGCCCTTCCTAAGTGCCAGGCACTGTGCTAAACAATACAACAACCCACAGGATTACTCATCACATGGAAACCATAACTGAGCAGGTTGACTATTTTCCTGATTTTACAGGTAAGTGGAGGGAAGCTCAGAGGCTCCAGGGATGAGAATGTAGAGACCCAGGTTCGCCCCTAGCAGGGAGCCGTTTGCTACTCAATCAGTATGCAATTATTGAGCATCTACTATGAAGTTATGAAATGCTCAAGTCAGCAAAACGGGACAAGCGTGGAGAAGGCGGAGGTTGACAAACGTCAGGTAAGATGGCTGGTGGTTCCGCCTTGTCTTCAAGGGCAGCTTCTTTCTAAATACTGCGGAAGTCTTCACTAGGACCCTCCCTGATGGAACTGAGTAGGGACTCTCCTCTCTCCCGTCCCCAAAAGCAGTACCACGGAGCCTGGCGCAGGGTAGAACCCGGTACCTCTTGGCCGGTTAGGAAGGGAGGAAGAGGTCTCTATCTGCTTGGGGTTGCTTTTGTAGAGGCACCTGCTTTTGGATCCATCCAGGTTTTCACCCCAAAGGCAGATAAAGATCGGTGTGTCCCTCTATATAAAATTTAGACCATTAACATGGAAAGTGGTTTTTCTTTCTTCCAGGCCTAGGTGGCTTGAGAGGGTTTAGAACACAAACGGACGCCTTAGGGCCAAGTTCTGCAGAGCTTTGACCCCTTGGGATGTTCAGCTTGGGGCTTCAGGCTGCACCCTAAAAGCCCTTTCTACCCAAACGCACCACAGCTTCGGGCTGCACGAGTTGAACCGTGGGGGATCTTGAGTGGCAAAAGACAAATGCACAAAATAGCTTTCCTCTCAAAACCTGAATGAACACCAAGAGTCATGCACGGCCCTTCCCCACACCTGGGGAATACAGGACTTTCTTCGGTACCCTCCTGGAGAGAGGGACGCTGAACTTCTGTCTCGTTGCCCCAGCTTGGTATTGGTTAGGTACCTGGCTAGGTTCAAATTTGCTTTTCCTCCTCCTTCTCTTTGGTAGCTCTTGGAGGAGGATTTGGGTTGAATTTAAATTATGCTATGCTGGCAGTAAGAAAATGGACCTCCAGGCTGTCAGGAGGAGCGCTGCACAGTCCAACCTGTCTAAATAAAACAGAAGCGAGGACCTCACCGCGTCCGGGTCTTTTTCTCTGCTGTTCACTGTGAGGTGTAGAGAGCAGTGAATAAACAAAGCTGACGTTGAGCTCCCTCGAGGCCTTACTGTGCTCTACTCAGTCACCTCTGCCACAGTCCTTTTCATCAGTAACAATCTTTCCTACCCTCCCTCGCTTGCTTTCCTCTCCTTCCTTCCTTCCTTTCCTTTCCTTTTTCTTCCTTCTTTCCTTCCTTCCTTCCTTCCTCCCTCCCTTCCTTCCTTTCGCTTTCTGTCTTTTCTTTCTTTCTTTCCTTTCTTTTCTTTCTTTTTTCTTTCTTTCTTTCTTTCTTTCTTTCTTTCTTTCTTTCTTTCTTTCTTTCTTTCGCAGAGCCCTCTTTTTAAGAAACTCAGGAGCTTTAGTATTGGGCTTTGTTATTCAAAGGATCATCACCATCCTTACAGGCTGCTGAGTTAGATAGAAATATTATTGGCGGTCAGACAGGGCTGGGCCCTGGAAGGAGCCAGTGCAGAAGATGAGATTCCTTATAACTGTGGGGGTGACAGACACCTCCACTGTGGGCCAGACCTCAAGACAAAAGATAAATCAAACACACCCACATACTTCCTAAGATAAGCATCAGGGAGTGATAGTCTAAATAGGTCTCTGTCACCCTGAGGAAGCCAGGAGTCACCATCCCAACCCCCTACAGGAAGAGTCACTGCTCTTTAAGCATGCCCACTGCTATGTACCTCGTTTCCCCATTTGTCCCTGATTGAATCAATTTTACCTGAGCAGTTAATCTCATTGGTTGACCACAGTTCTGTCCCACCTCCTGCCCACCTTGTGAGGTCCCACGTTTTCCCCACCTTAGACCTGCCTCACTTTGGATTTTGCTCTATAAAAGTCCCTAGAAAAGACAGAGTCTTTGGCAACCCACTTAGGACGCCTTCTGTCTCTTTACCAGGCAGAAGCTTTCTTTCTCCCAATAAATATATTCCGCTCTTAACCTCCATTGTTCCTAAAATTCATTCTTCAATATTAGAGAACATGAACTTGTACCAGACATACAGCAGGCTGGGCACTCCTTTGCCCTATATCAGTAACCACAAGGACCTATTTTTACTAGCTGTCAAAAAGAGCAAAGCTACTGCTTAAGGAGATGAAAATTCCTTCAGAGACTGTTCAGGTCTCTGGAGGACAGTGTGTGTGCGGGCTATCAAATAATTTCCGAGATTTTCCAGTGCAACACCGAGGAACTTCCAGGGTTGTTTTAGACTTGAGAATCAAAACAAAGGTCTCAGGGCATTTGGCCTGGGTTCTGAGATGGATTTCCTTGGGAATATCCAAGCCTTGCATATTAATGAAGCCGTTTATTTCTTGCATTGTGCCCTGTATCGTAATAGCTCTGAGGAACATCTGAACCATTTCCCATAGATGTTACTGAGATATTAAAAATTCTAACAGAAACATTTGGTGGTCCATTCACATTTCTTTGAGGGAAATCTAAGTGCATTTTGGTGGTAATCTAATTCAGCCAAAGAGAAGGAAAGCTGAGATGAAATTTTAGTGCAGCGTAAGCCTATTGGCTATGCTGTTTAGCAGCCCCACACATCCAGGGAACTGGACTCACTGGAAATTTCGAGGGTCTACACAGGTTGAGAATCCAAGTTTTGCGCTTTGCCACAAAGTTCTCATGAGATGGAACTGGAGTAATTAGGGCAGCTGGGTAGGTTTCATTTAATGACAAATATGCTCAGGAAAGCTATGCCCAAGTTTTACAAAAGTTATGTATTAATTTTCCTGGTTCTGCCTTGCCATCGTTTTAGATGAAGAGCAAAAACTCAGCACATAAAAGTGATGCTTCCAGAAAACATGACTCAGAGAATCACAGAGATGGTGCTTATAGTTACTCTGCCTCCAGACCCTCTCTGAGGACGCAGGCGGCCCAGGCTGAGGCAGCACCAGTGAAGGTGAGCTTTGCAGACAAAAAGTGACTGCAAAACAAATGCCCGGCTCATTTCTGGCTCTGCAGTGGGCACCTCCGAGGTGGTGGGTGAACTGCCGAAACCCTGCTGCGTCTCCCAGGCCTGGTCCGCACAGGGAGGTGGTGTGAAGGTGCTGGTTTCCTGGCATTTCTACTAGAGTGGATGAGATAGTGCATATTGTGCTTAGCACGCTGCCCCCTGCGTCCTAAGTGCCCAGGGCATCCTGGGGGGCGACGATGGTGATCACTAGCACTGCCAGGTGACTACAGTGCCCCTGCAAGGTAGGAGACAGTGCACGTTGTTGGGAGAGACAGGAATTGCCCAAATAAATGGCTCTTTCAGAAATCCAAATAAGTGCCACTTTCAGAAACCTTAAATAGCAAATTAGTACGAGTATTTTCATACCTGGGAAAAAACACTAGATCAAGAACTTTGGCTAGGAGACTCTTGTTTTTTCTTTAATCATTACCATTCCAAATAACCTTCTTTCCCCCTCCAGATAGTAAATTTCACAGGTTTTTATTAAACTTATTTGATTCAATGTAGTCAACAGAACCCCCTCTGATTTCCCGGCTGTCTCCGCATTTGGGCCTTTTATTGGTCCCAAATGAAGCTCAGTCTTTCACTAACTCTGAGAACGTTACCCACCAAGCTTTTCTTGTAAAACTTACAGTGCAAAGAAGGAGCCAAGCAGAGGATTAAACGAACTAGAAATGTGAAAAATAGCTTGGAGGAGAAATGCACGCTGTATGTGCAAGGTATTATTATACTGAAAGATTAGAAATCTGAATATATATAAATATATATATGTTTCTGCCCACCACCTTCGTGATTTCAGATCCTTCTACCTGGTCGGTGCGTGCAGAACTACAGTGCTCTGCCCACACGCTTTATAAAAATATACCTGCACTTCGCACACTCAATTTCTTGACACAAAGCTGCGTTCATATGTCTGAGAATTGCATTGTATTTAAGGCATGACAAATGTCTTAGATGTCCCTCACAATTGTTCTGGAATCCGGTAGGACCTTGCGGAATTTTTGCAAATATTAAATGCAATGCTAAGCCTTAATAGGACTCTGTTTTCTTTGACCTGAAATATAATCTGAAATATTTGAAAAAGACATTATTTTTATTTTCAATTAACATCTGGAAAGAAAAGGATCTCTTAAGAAATGAATCAAGCAAAGCATTTATTCTGGAAAAAAAAAACTGAACTGAGAGTTTCTTTGCCATGGGGTACTAAAATATGTTATCTGGGAAAACAAAACAAAACAAAACAAAACAACTGAAGAGACAGGCTAGGAAATAAATGAGCTAATGGAAGAAGAGCCTGCGTTACAAAACAGAGGTTTTGCAGTTGAGCTTTCTTCTCTATTAAATCAATAGTTTTTTAAAAAGCAGATTTTGCTAACAGCACCTAAATTTAGTTCAAAGCACCCACTCATCTGGCTGGAACCCCTTCTCCCCCACAAAACCTTTCGTGGTGGTCCAGCTGCTCTCTCTATTTTTAAGACCCGAGAAAGTGGGCTTCCCCACCCCTTCCCGCGTAAACCCAAAGCTCTGAGTCGATTTGGAAGCAGGGAACGTGTTACCAAAAAGCGTTTCCTGAAAGTAATTCCTGGCACTGCCATCTGGGGACCTGCGCGGGGGGAAGTGGGTACCAGTGCCTCAGCGCAGGTCTCCAAGGCCTGGCACACACGGGTCAGGGAGGGGACGGGGGAGTGCATGGAGATGCCCGCAGCACGCGGCGAGCGTGACCCAGAGCTAAAGAGTAAGAGGGGGGTTCCTCATTAGGTTTTCTTGGCCTGAGGACAGAGTGCGGCCTGGAGTACAGCGGACACTCAAGTCATTCTTGGCTGAACAAGAGAGCAATCAAACGCAGAAAACAGCTAAAAACCAGCGTAGTAGAGTCGAGTCCATCGGGGTGCAGAGTACGTGTGAAAGCAGCGACTGTGAAGGGTGAGGCCGTTCTGGAGCAGAGGTCCCACGCTCAACCCCCAGGGAGGTGGTGGCTGCTAACGTGGATGCGTGAGCGTGGCCAGCGCGGCCCCAGGGACTGTGGGATGTTGGTAAACTGGGAACCCCACCTCTGATGTGTACGTGAAGTACAGTGTTGGTACAATGTCTTCAGGGACACGGAAAATAGGCATGTGCAGGATATTGAGAGTCCCAGAGGAACCGCCAACAATTCAGGTGCTTTGGGGCAGCGTTTGAACATCGAAAAGAAAGAACAACATTCATGTTCTCAGGGGCACCGGCCATGAAGCCACGGACACAGTAGTCCGCTGAATCCGGCCCCTGTATCCTATGATGAGTCAGGAGACTCTTTCTGAGACAGGGTCTCACTATATAGTTCAGGCCTTCAACTCCAAGGATCCTCCTGCCTCAGCCTCCCAAGTTCTGGGACTACAGCTGTAAGCCACCACGTTTTTGCTCATTTTTTAAAAAAATATACCTCAACTATTCAGACTTCTTCAGTTTCTATTGCTAGAAAATAGCAGCTCTGGGAGGTCAATTTAAATGATCTAGAACTTGATCCAAATACAAGAATTTGTTGGGGGCAGATGTCGTGAGCAGCTTAGGGTTTTTGCATGTTTTATTTGGAGTTTCTTGTATTTTATCCTCTTTTAAGTTAAGTGAGCTACACATGGGCTATTTGGAAGAATCACTCCATTTGCTCCTCCCCTCATATTTCTCAACCATGCAGGAGGAGAGAAGCTGATTGCCCTCAGCGCTGTGATGAGCTCTGGGAGGGTTCTGTTATCACTGAGCCGGCCAGGAGCAGGTTCAATGTTCTTTTTTTCTGGCATAATGGAAAAATTGGCTTAAAAAGTGCCAAATTGTGCAGCAAAAAGCCAGCAATACACATGAGAGCTCAGCCATTTAGCGTTCCCCCAACTTTTTTTTTTTACGCCTTTTACTCCATGGGAATCCAACAGGAAGAAAATAATTCCTGCCAACAATTGCTATCAGAATTACTTTTAATATGTTTCAACTCCTACTGGCAAGGGTTTTGTTTTGTTTTGTGGCATAGAAAGAACTCCTTTAACAGGCTGATCTTACGAAATTAGAGAATTGTTTTCTCCAAGGATTAAACTCCCCAGTACTCTTAGAAATAAAGGCACGCTATAATGAAATTCTTGTTTTTTCATTAAAAGAGAATTAGATCGATGACCTTTTACCTGAGTTTTTATTTTTGTCATCCAGCTGACACAGGTTTTGTTGCACTGTATTACCTCAGTTTATAAAAATCTTAATGCACACCACTTTTTACAGAGGCCTCTCCACATTCTTTCCATTCTGCACAAATCAAAAGCATGAAAAATTCACTAACTAATGTGTAGACGGTCATGAGGAGAATATTATATTGTTGTGTCCTTGTTTGAATGGTCTATGTCAGCTTTGTTTAACTATGCATTACTCATATGTCACCTCTGGAGTGTCCATCACCATAATTTGGGGCACAAAATTGCTTCTGTTCTCTATGCAAATACAAGCATTTTCAAGAGCAAGGTCTTATCATTCTCATATTGGGAAGAGCGGCATCCTTTGCCACCAACAGAAGGAGTCGTTAAACATAACTAAAAACAAACGATAATATTCACTGCCCCCTAGGGGGCTGCGCTGGGCTGCCAGCTCTGAGCACCCAAGGCTGACTCTTTTTTTTTAGTGACAAGGGAATGATCCAGGGCTAAAGAAGAGTTAAGAGTATGAATAACTCCTGAGACGTTCCCATGCCGGAACCCTGACGCATTTCTCAGTGCATGGCTCATATCCCAGTCACGCTCTGTGCCTGTCACCTCAAATCGCATCTCACACCTGCCTTGGCATCGTCTGTTGTCCTCGGAACCCAGACCAGCTGTGTCCCTTCCCCGCCCGGAAGAAGGCGGCTTACCACTTGTCTGAGAAGTGCCATCAGGGAAGTCCTCCTCGGCTTGCCTTCCTCTCTGCTGCGTTTGGTGTCCGTGGCTTCAGGCGGGGCACCTCTCTCCTCGCTGGGCGCCGCTGTTTGCAAGGGTGACTCTACTTCCTCAGACTTTACAGTCTCTACTGGTGATTCGCACACCACCTGGATCGTTTTGCCAGGCATTAAGAAAGTGAAAAACGAAACAACCAAAAAAGGAAAACAAAAAACAAAAACAGAAAAACCCTAAAAGCGCAAATCCATTCCCCCAGGATGTGTTTTATGGAGGGAGTCCCAGCTGTCCCCTGTCCCCACGGGAGATGCGGGATTGAGCCTCAGGATTGTTTCTACACAGCCTCGTCTTTGAGTATCTACGCTACTACTGGACCAAGAGCCAGGTGGCCAGTTTCTAAACAATGGACAGACAGACTGACATGGAAGGGCAGATTCCTGCTCCATGAAGGTGTGCCGGGCACTGCCTTTCCGTGCCGATAGGCCCAGCTCTTAGGTCCGGCACTTGGGTGCTTTCCGCCTGGCATGCATAGGAATCAGCAATAACCGTTTTCCTAGGTCAGCCTTAGAGACAGTGACCGTGGCCCTTTCCATGCCGCATCCTAGGCCCCTTGTAACACGGAGGAACCGTCCTCTCTGCAGCGAGCCATGTGCCAAGCTCACCTGGCTGACTTCACCTACCTGCCTCATTCCTCCTTCCCCAGTGCACCAGCCCTTTACCACCGCTCCTTAGCGGCCTCCGCACTCGCAGAAGAATAAACGTGACCTCGAGGCCACGTGGTGCCCCCAGAGTACGCATGAGCTCAATGGGTCCTGAGCGCCCTGGGAGGCCAGAGGCTGACCAGCACTGAGGCTTGGATGAAGGCTCCCTGCACCCATGCTGCCTCCAGCGACTGGGCCCTGGCGTGGCCCCGCACCGTTTGTGTGGGTCTGCTCACGCCGGCCCAGCCGCTGTATTCCTATCTGTGCCTCCCGCCCTTCCTGGCTAGGGGAGAGTTTTACAGTTTCCTTTGATTCCTCAGGCGGGGTTGGCAAACTGCTCCCAAATCCAGCCCTGTGCCCTGTTTCCTTTGGCCCCTGAGCTAAAAATGGTTTTTACATTTCCAAATTGTATTTTTAAAGATGAGAAGTACAGAGTGGAGACCAAAAAAAATGGTCTACAACAGCCTCGCGTATTGACTCTCTGGCCATAGGTTTCCCATTCCCGGCCTCCAGCAAGGGAACAGCAGAGCCCATGGTGTCTTTGCCTGTGTCTCTGCACCATGGTGCCAGACCCTGGTTTTCTGGGACCCTGTTCTCAGTGCCAGGGGGGGAGGGGACTGATCTGGTTATTTCCAAAACTACAGAATGCCTGTCAGCACATCCTGCAGTTTTCCTTCATACGGAATGTAGCAATGGTTTCCAAATGACCCGAATTTCCCAGAGAGAGAAGAACCCTTAATCTCCGTGTTGTTAACTGGCACAAACAGGTACCCGTCAACAGACCCCCATGCCGAGCACCCCATAGTTTGCCCGGTGAATCACAGCAGAAGCCTGGCCCTCTATTTCTTATGGGGTGACCTGATGTCTGGTACTTTCCCTTTGTAATCAAAGATCCAAACTGGGAGGTTATAAACTTGAAAGTCCTTAAGAGGGAAAGCAGGGATTGACCAGATTTTAGAGAAAGACAAGTGGGCTAAGAACTGCAGTCGAGTTGTCCCATCTGAAGAACTTGAACAAAAGCACTGACTTGGCTAAGGAAGTGGTGTTAGTGGGGAACCCTTGTGAGTGGGGCCACGGGCCGGTCCCAGACTGGCTCGGGGAAGCCAGGATCAGACTCCAGCCATGTGAGAGAGAGGGTTGGTGCTCACTGTGGATTTCCAGGTCTAGGGCTGGTTTAATTCAATTGCATTTCTGGGAAGTGAGCAGAGGCCACCGGAGCAACTGCCCGGGTCTAAATCTTGTCTTCATCCCCCGGGGAACTTCAGATCAGTGCAAAGTGCCCCCGTGCTTTTGCACATACACCAGAAAGCTGTCCTGGGGGTTAAATTAGATAACGCACATCTGGTTCTTAGCACAGAGCCCGGCACAATTAGTACCAGTGGCTGCTGTTTGCATTAATCTTAGACTTATTCACTGCATGAGCACTAGTGATCTGGAATCACCTACCACACGTAAATCCAGTACTTAGATGGTTCTGGTGCTGACTACCTCTTACAATGCCCGGGCCTGCCCAAGGTCATTTATATATGACCTCAGAAAACAGTAACACAGACAGCTCAGGGAAGATAACACTCTCCCCATTTTACAGACAAAGACTGTGAGTGGTGGCATGACTTGGCCAAAGTCAGAACCCAGGGAAGCAGCGAGCCCTCTGCCCACAGCGTCCTCCGCCCACGACTGAGTATCTATTGTGGATCGTCCAGTGAGGACATGGAACAAGATGTTGAAAGCAGGATGCTTTGGGACTGCTTTTTTCCCCAGTGGCTTTAAAATGTCTCTAAGAGTTTTGGCTCTGCAATCCTTTGCAACATCCTTTTACTTATTACCTCATGGTCATAAAATAGCTGTCAGAGTTCCAGGCATCATATCCTCAACTCAATGTCCTGAAACAGATGGAAGATCGTAGTACAAGATTCACTTCAAATGTAACTTCTGGATTTTGATTCCCTACTTCAGAAATTTCACTGGTCACAGCCAGCTCACATCTTTATTCCTAGGTCAGTTATTGGTGAGGAAAATGTGATTACTGGTTTAGACCAGTCATGATCAAATACTTGGGGGATGGTTAGTTATCAATCTTGTGCATAATCAAAAGAAGAAGGGTGGAAGGATGGGGGATGGCTGTTAAGTAGGTAAAGAAGAGATACTGACTTTCAGATTCTGGCTTTAGAACTGCTCTGACTCTAAAGCAGCTGGAGGGAAAAATTACACTTATAATAAAATGATCAGATTGTATGACAGCAACTTTGTAAATCAACCTTATTTGAATGACAATGATTCCCTTGCTAGGGCTTTCTGAAACTTGAGCAGTGTCAACTCATAAATTTTAGGCCACAAGTCCATTCTCCACAACACAACTATTTCAGTAAGCAAACTAAATTGGGCTTCTCGAGACTTCCATCGGCTTTGAAGTTCAGCCAAGAACTTGGCTTTCAGTAGCCAAGGAAAATCCACTGACATCCGGTGTGGAAACCCAGAACAATTTGGACTAAGTACGGATCTAATTTGCATGCGCAGACATAAGATTTCAATTTTTACTTGGATTTCCTTCTAGGCTACAGCCTTGGAAAAAGTTGTTCCCTATTTAGAATATATGACTGCATCTGCACAATTTAGTTTTGGGTTGGATAGATACAGTTGAAATCAGATTTGTGCTACATTGTTCTCTGGTGCTGTAGTCTGGAAGGCGATCTCCCTCGCTGAACCTTGGGAGGGGAGATGGTGCATACTGCGTAGAGGACTGGGTGTGTAATACAGCTCACCTACACCTTGGTAGAGGTGTTCTGCTCATGGCACCAACGTTTATCCTGTACTTCTTCTTGGATGTGTTTTGTGTGGTTTTTACTTGGGCTGTGAATTTTGAAAACTAATTTAGAGCAAAATAAATATCATCGGTTGAAACCTTTCCCGCCACATCATAGGATCGCTATTTAAGGTTTTTCTGATGGGATTATTTGATTTTACACAGCTTTAAATATTTTCTCTGCCACACAGCAATGATTCTCACCCATCAGCCTACAGAATCCAGATTTTGCTGTGGGGGCACAATCGTCCCTAATTCTAAGGCTACATGATTTGGGTGAAGCTGACTGAAAAAGCCTGAGCCCGCCGACGTGACGTAGCACCCTAAGCATGTTGGTCTGGGGGCGGCAGCACGTGGCAGGATGTGTTCCATCCCGATTATTCCCTCCCCCCTCCGGGGAAGGGCCCGCATGCCTGTGCCCACTGCCGCGCGCCTTGCCGTGGTGACTGCGAGTGAGTCGACGTGACGCAAATCAGGTCTGAGGAGAAGCTTGAGGAGCTGCCGAGTGCTCGGCCATGCACCGTCTTCTCTCCTCTACTAGACCTGCGAATGCTAGTTAGCAGCCTGATTCCTGACTCCAGGTTTCAGCTAAAGTGGCCACATGCTGCAGTTACAGCCAACTTGGAGCTGACTTACAGCATACATGAGGAGAGAGGGAGAGAAAGAGAGAGAGAGACGGAGAGAGAGGGAGATCTTGGGTGCCTCGAGGCACTGAAATTTGGGGCTTGGCTGTTCCTGTGACATAACTCGGCCCAAGCTCACTAATGGAGCAGATGAACAGATCTCAGCCAACACAGGACAGATTCCCAGACGGGTAGAGTTGCCGTGGACAAATTGCTCCTTTTCTCTGGGCCGGGTGATGTTGGAAAGCTGAAAACATGGCCAGGCCAGGAAGGCTGAGCCAAGGGAAAGATATGAATTGAGCTTTATTAGGAACCAATTCTATTTTCTGAGGACGAGGGCCAATAAATCCCTTTTGCTTTTTCATCCAGGTCGAGCTGGGTTTTCTTCCCCTGCAACTGAAAGGTCACTTACTAAGACCTTGCTTCCCTGATTTCACAGGTAATCAGAAAGGAAAATTTTTCCATTAGTTAGAACACTAGCTCAATTAGCTAACGGCTGAAACATTTTCAGATTACAAATGAAGGAGTCAATAATTGGTATAATCAAGATATATATATATATATATATATATATATATATATATATATAATTTTTTTTTACAGAAAACTGAGGCCAGATGGAGACCTCCCTCCTGATGGGAGAAGAAGTAAGGAAGGAAGAAGGAGGAGGAGGAGCGAGAAGGAGAAAGAGAGAGAGACAGAGAGAGAGAGAGAGAGAAGAGAGTGAGCCCATTATGCAGATTTTGTATCTGGTAGGATCAGGAACACATTCTTGGAAAAGCAATAAATTTCAATGGGCTGTAAAACTTTTTTTTCCCCATGAAAACTCTGGGAAATGTTGAAATCATCCTAGCTTCCTTTTGGTAAATTACAAGTGGGGCTCACGGTGATTGGCAGAATGATTTTGAAAACTTGTAGGTAGAGAAGTTAGGAAAACGAACCTTCACTGCCTTCTAGCCCGAGTTCAGTAAGCGGTTATTGGGTGCAGTAACCCAGTTAACCGCAGGCAGCCGCCCCGCGGGAAGGTGTTGACCAAGGGCCTCTCTCTGATCACGTGGAGGGGAGGAAATTAACTGACTGTGTTACGTTTTCCTTTCCTCTACAAGGACGCTCAGTAGGCTGGGAAACATTTTACGACGAAATCTGATTTGCTGACCAGGAGGCACTGCCTCACAACGCCACCTCCTCCGACTTGCTAGTGCTGTGGGGGGCAGCCGCCTCGCCTGCCGTCCTGAGCACAACGCAGGATAGCCCGTGTGTAATGGAGCGGGTGTGGCTGTGCCCTAATAAAACTGTTTTTTGCAGACATGGGAACTGGAACTTCATGTAGCTTTCACATCATTAAATGTCATTCTTCCCATCCATTAAAAAATATAAAAACCATTCTTAACTCCGCAAGCCATACAAACACAGGAAGTGGGCTGGATTTGGTCTGTGACCTATAGTTCGCTGACTTCTAGCTTCCTCAGTTCTTCCTAGGATGCAGGCACTGAAGGGCCCCCAATGAAACACACGCACTGCGTCATTCAGTTCTCCCAAGAACCATCAAGTGTAGGCACCATGATTATCCCCATTTAATAGATGAGTAAATGGAGGCACAAGAGGTACCACAACCTGGGGGCAATGAGGTCAATGTGACAACTATTCTGCCTCATTCCGTCCAGGTGGTGGGGGGTGGGGTGGGGTGGGATTCAAAGATAAGATGTGGAGACTTAAAAATAGAAATGTGATTTGTGGAGCCAAGCAATTTAGGAGAATGTTTAGAATGCTTCTTTATTTCCTTAAGCCATATTTTGTCATCTTCTTTCCTACCCCTATCAGCTTTGGTGTTACCCTCTACTATTCACAATTTATCTCTTCGTTTATGTTTGTATTTCTGTCTCAGGCTCTACGCTAGAAAAGGAAACACCTTCTGTTTGTCTATTTCAGATCAGTGCTATATTTTAGCATCTGAGCTGCAGAAAACACAGGATTCCTCAGACAAGCCACTGCACTAGACACCCCATGTCTGAAGAGAAGTTTCCCTTCAGAAACAGAACCTCGAAGCTCGCTGATGCTGAAGATTTCCCCTGCGGCTGTGGAGCTGATGGCAGAAAGACTCAGGGGACAGCCCCACGCAGGTGCCCTGAAGCCCCAAACCCACTTAGTTACTGCAAAGCGCCAACACCGCAACTAAGTCAGGGTAGTTGAGGAAAATAACAAGCTCATACATTAGCATCTTTGCTTAAAAGAAAAACAAATATTTCGCGTGCCATAGGTTCGCCACCGTGACTGCTCTAGAAGCATAATCACGAGGGGCCGGCACTTTGCTGAGCTGCTACGTTTGGTTCAGGAAAGAAAGGAAAAAAAGAAGGGGTGGTAAACAACAAAAGCAAGCAGATTTTAAAGATTTCAGAGAATCATAACAAAATTTTCTTGTTTGTCTATTTTCCTGCCATATCATGGGTAACATTTTTGGAACATGTTTGGATTTTCAACATCTGTTCCATTCCAGTAACTAAATAAAAATGAAAACACACATCCTGCCCATGATAAGTAAACAAGATACACCAGTAAGTTCCCGACGTATTTTGCTTTGGCAAAATGATCATGTTCCATTTCTGCCTTGGGAGGCTGTGGATTCACTCATCCCCCATCTAAACATTTCCCCAACACGGCTCTTTTTTCTGGGCCCAGAACTGCTGCCTCGAGCCTAAGGTCCACTTATTCATAATCTCCTTGAAAATGTTTCTCAAAAAGACACACTAGTGTGGCATCATGAACGCAGGGCCTGGAATATTTTGACCAGCTTTCTAGAAGATGAAAGACCCGAAGAGTCTTGTCTTTAATCGAGACCAGAGAGGTGACGCTACCCACGGAGTTAACTCTCCACCCAGCTCAGTAGCACCAGCTCCTGTCTCTGGGGGTTGCTCTGATGCAGCCACCCAACCTGCGCACCCCCCAAAGTTAGTAGCAAGCTGGAAATAAAGGCGAAGGAGCAATCATGGCCCAACCAAACAGCATGGATTTCTCTTGAGGAAATGCCAAGTCATTCTTCTGTGTAGTAGACTCTTTCAGCCCCTACAGGATAACAAATGACTGGAATGCATGCTCTGGTTTTGCCTGCAGTTTGCACTTCACTCAATGGAAGTTCTACGATTTCATTCAGTGTCATTTCTCAGTGGATCTCTATTCTAGGAAAGGGTGAAAGAGTCTTACAGCAGATCAGTGACTCCCACAACATGCAAGAACATAGGATCTCAGAGTTGAAATGCCCAGTGATCCAACATGCCAAAGATGGGAATGGGATGATTCTGTCACGGGACGGGTCACTTACATTCTCCTGGGCACCTGTGGGGACTGATTCCTCTTTAACTGACTGAGGGAAGATAAAAACAAAAGCGAGAGTCAAGATGTAGCCTAAAAACAAATCAGTAAGAAATCGACGCATGAAACCAAAGGGTTATCTGGCCAGTAGCCCGGGGCAGTTCTGGACCACTGACCTGCTGAGGTAGGCCTTGTCCCAAGGAGGCGGACACAGCTGTAAATATGTGTGATAACATCGGTCATGTATTTTCAAAGCAACAAAGGGAAAATAAACACGGGTGTAGCCAGGATACAAATGGATTGGAGCTGCTACCAAGAGAACAGACCAGGAAGTTCGGGCTGTGGTTAAGCTTCGCCTCTGCTTTTACATCTTCCAGTGGCTGAGGAAAAGAGGAAGCATTATGAGCTGCTCATCTGCAGATGAGCGAGCAGCCCAGGACAGTTCTGGTGGCGGATCCAGAGGAATTGCTCCATGGGCCTTAAGGGACGGGTAGGCACTATCTGGTCATAAACACTGTCACTACCCACCGCACCAGAGTGTGCTTTTTCCACCAGCCCGCAGTCCGGGCCATTTTCTCTGTGCCTAAGTGCAAACAGGCTAAAGCACTCTAGGAAGGGTTAGAGGGTCCTACACATCTACTTCCAACCACTATTTTACTCCCTGGAACCACTCTGGGGTGTACAATCAGAGGTGAGTGGACCCCTGAGCAAACGTCAGTGCCATAGTCATGTCATGTATGAGTTCCAACCTGGGAGGTCATCCTGGCGTCTTTCCTTTCGTGGTTCTTGAGGGGAGGTGTTGGGAGTTATAGACAGCTTGAGACTTGTTTCATAGATCTTAACTCTTCTCCCACTAACCAAATACTTGGCGAATGACTTCAGCATGTTCAGGGACGTTCTGCACCTCTCTTGGATTCCAGGTAAACTCTGCACTGTATGTGTTTTGGCATCATGTCCTGCCTTATCTCTTGTTGAGGACACCCAGGGGTGGGGGAGAGAAGTGATATTTAGAGGTATAGATTTTGAACTAGGCTCTTTGCATTCAGTGTCTCCCTGAAAGTTCCCCCAAGTAGCAAATACTCTGAGCTTCGGGTACGCTGTAGGTGACAGAGGTCCACAGGAGTAAGGTCGTGAATTCAGGTTAAACAGCCGGAAAGGGGAAGACATGCTGTGACAGTCCAGTGTCTCCCCTGCTGACGCGATCAAAATACATCCTCTGGTGACTGCGTGAGCTTCTATTTCCAGGACGGCACTTGCTGCGTTTTCTACATGAGAGCCTCAGACTGGACCGCGCATGCTGTTTACCTTCTTCCCGTCCGGACATGTTTCTGGGGACAAAAATGTCCCTGGAAAGGACTGTAGCATTTCTGGAAGCTTCGGGAATTTTCAGGTAGCCCTGCTTTGTTGGAACTACGTCTCTTCTCTATTTAACACCCTGCACAGGAAAATAAATAATACCTTATTTTATTTTTCAGTCCTGGGGTTTGAATCTGAGACTTTCCCAGTGTTCCATTTCTTCTTCTTCGTTTTTCAGGCAGAGCTGCTAAATTGGCCCAGTTGGGCTTGAATTTGTGATTCTCCTGCCTCAGCCTAGGAGTGCAGGCATGTGCCACCTGGCTTCAAACGACATTTAAAATCCAGACCTCTTCAAGGCTGACTTACCAAAGTTTTAGGAGCCAATATACTGCCTCCTCTAGGCTGAGAAAACCCTCCTGCTCTTTAAAAAAGAGATCATCTGGGCTTTCAAATGCCCCTTCCTGTCCCAGGTGGTGGCAGTGAGATGAGTTTGTGATTTCCTTTCTAGAAAGCTCTTGGCTTGGGATTGCTTGCTGTGCTCTGGAGCTGAAACCCTGGCACAGGCAACACAAAGGAGCAGAAGGAGCTGACGGGCATCGGTGACGCTGCCTGTACCTTCACTACCAGCAGGCCCATTTGCTGTTTTGAAAAATGGCATAAAATTGTCTTGAACTCCCGGTGATCCTCCTGCCTCGGCTTCCCTAATGCTGGGATTATGGGGGCGTACCACCACGTCCAGCAAAAGTCTCTGATTTTGAGAATTAGTCCAGTTCTCTCTGGATCTCTCAAATATCAGTAATTTTCATAGTATCGTCAATTCTTTTTTTTTTTTTTAAACTGGGAATCAAACTCACGACCTCACACTTGCCACCCAGCAACTGTGCTACTCAGCTATATTCCTGATCTCTGCATCTCCAGTTTTTGGTATATCCGGGCATCACCTGAATTTACTTGACATTTTTCTTTAAATTGACCATATTCTTTTTTTGTTTTGGTACCAGGGGTCGAACACACAACCTCGAGCTTGCCAGACAGGGGTTGTACCACTGAGCTATATTCCCAGCCCAATGGACCATATTCTAACACAAAGTATTTTAAAACAAAACCTCTTGTTATTCCAGTAAATGTAAACCAAGATCTTGCTGGGTACATACTAGTATGCAACAACAAATAAAACGAATAGTACTATGGATGCAGCAAGTAAAGTGGAACCTTCACTAAGCTCTAACAATATCTGTCTTTGTTAACGAGGGAGAGAGTGGTACATGTTAGCCTAGTGATAAGGACCTATGAACAGCAAGAAGGAACTTTGCTCTGAATGTCGTGGGGCACATCAGAGCAGACCACAAGAAGATGCCTTGGTATTGTGCAACCAGTGAAATGTTTTTTTAGAACTGCGTCCAAGGACTGCCCCAAATCACGCAGACCTTTTCGTACCTTTGCAACCTGGCCTATGGTGGTAGCCTTCTGGGAAGTGGTTGCCGAGAGACACAGTCCATGGAAGGACCAGCTGGGTTCTGGGCCCTGCCAGCCTTCGGCACACGTGCGAGGAAATCTACCTGGGATGCGAGTCTGGAATACCGTGACCCAGGGTCGTGTTTGGGGTTTAGGCAATCTAGCTCCCCCTTCCTGAAACCGAGTTCACGTACTCGGAGGCTGACCAAGGGGCAGGGTCCAGTCACAGGGTTATTTTTAAGGAACAGATTTTAGCAGAACATGTGGAGAAAAAAATCACGGCCTGGGGCGGAGCTGGGATTCACTGAAGTCTGGTAGGGAGGTTCCGGCCCACACTGGTCCTCTTTGTACCCACGGGGAGACTTCCACTCACACAGGAGTTAGAGCGCCTAAGGGAACAGCTGGGATGATGCTCATAATTAGGGGCCAGTTGTTAACACTCTTCTTCTAGAAGGCACTGTGTCTGGAGCTGAGCAGAAAGAAAGATTTCGAGAAATGAAGCTCAGACAGCGAATTCAGCAGTGGAAGAGGAAGTCCAAGGGAATTGGCCACCTCCAGGGCACCTTTGGGTGCTGGCCGCTGGTGCAGCAACTCCGTGCCACTCAGCTGGGCTGGAATTGACCGTGCGCTGGGGGGAGCGGGGGTTCTGAGGATGTGAGGCGGTTTGCTCCGGGGCCCGTGCAGCTGCGGCGGGGTCTCCGGCTGGAGCTGATGAAAAGCAGGGTGGTGACTTCTTCCTGCACCTCGGAGCGGCAGGTGAACTGAGTGGCTTGTGAAACCCGGTGGTGGTGACAGACAGGTGGGGTGGTTGGCTTGGATCTTCTTGGTAGCTCTGGTGGCAGCCGGGTGGCTGGGGGTGATCCTTGGTGTGGTACCCTAGATGGATTCGTGATCCCCGTCTCGGGATGGAGTCTGTGGGCCTGCAGACAGGATGGCTGGGACCGTGGATTCACTGGTGTCTGTTGTCCATGAAAATTGCTGATGTTTATTTCATCAGTTTACTCCACACTTAGCACGGGGCTTGCTCACTGAGCCCAGTTTATGGCAGTAACTGTCATGAATCCTGGGAGAGGTGGCATCTGCTGGGTTTATTAGGCTCCTCAAGACCCTGCCCGCTGTCTCCAATGGTTCATCTGCTGGGGAAGGCAGCCACAGCCTTGGCGTTTTCTTTATTTTTGGTACCAGGAATCTAACTCATGACCTTGCACTTGCCAGGCAGGTGCTATGCGGCTGAGCTATATCCCGGCCCAAGACTTTTCTTGATTGACTCTACATTGCTTTTGAAATATCAATGAATCTGCTCACGTCACAGGTATGTTTGCTCCCTGGACTCTTACGAATACGTTATAGACAGCTAAGTTAGGCAGGAATATTATAGGCAGTCGGAGGGCTGGGCCCTCGAGAGAACACCCAAACAGTGAAAACGCACAGGAAGGCACATGGCAACCCAGGCTAGAGAGCGTCAGTTGGAACCAGGTCTCAAGATAACAGCAAAAGGACCAGGTCTCCACACTCCCAAGGGCTGTGGTAAGTGGTGACATCTGGTTTAATAAGGTCTAGACAGGCATCGGTGCCCTCAGTGGGCACCAAGTGGGCATCCAAGACGCCTGGACCTGTCATTTACCTGGAAAGCTCTTTGTTCTTTCCATGCATACTTGCTACGGGACTTACTTCCCCACTGGATCAATATTACCCATGCGGCTCTACATACAGTCTTACTCATTTTAGCAGCTGTGTTCTATAAAACTTCCCCTGAGAAGTGGGGTCCTTGGGCAACCCACTTTCTGGGTGTCCCCTCATGTCCCTCTCAGACAGTAGCTTTCTATCCCTCAATAAATATTCCCTACTCTTCACCTTCTTTGTCCTAGAATTCATGCTTCAATTTTAGAGAACATGAGCTCGGCGTATCAGACATCTAACAGGCTGGGAGTTAGAATAGTTCCTTTGGATCACGTTTGGCGGTCCTGAAGTCATCCCTGTATCAAGTAGGTAATTTTACCGCCACCTCAGGTTAGATTAGGTCACCCAGTTGGAATGCAGTAGGGGATAATGTGGGTTTCACTGAAAAACATCAGTGACTCATTCTCGACAGGGCAGTGACACATTGGCCTCTGTAGAACAAAAACTCTCGGTCACGCTAACCTTAGCCCACGGTGCCTATAATTTGAGATCGTTACTGTTTATGTTTTGGCCTGTGTTAATGAGTCCACCCAGCTTGTCAGCTTTTCAGGTCATTGTCTAAGTTGCTGATAAAAAATTAATAGACAGGACCAGGCCCGGATTCCAGAGGCCTTCTGTACAATGTGTTTTCCTCCTTGATTGACCCTTTTTTGGTGGCTTGCAACCCTCCATTGTATTAGCACCTGTAGAGAGCTGGAAAAATAAATAGCAGTGCCACCCACCCTGATAAGCATGCTCCCCAGGGGGGCTGCAGGGCAGTCGCCAGAAGGGGTGCAGGAAGCGCCTCATCTCTAGGCCTCTGCTCCTGTGCCCATCAGCTTTTGCTGTGGCCTGGAAGTCGTATTCCTTCTGAGGTTTCAGGGGGGCCTCTGCTCTCCCTGCCAGCAGACTGGGGCACGGCAGCATCCCCAGGGGCTGGTTCCCAGCCAAGCCTGCACCTCGGGGTCACCTGTATTTGTTCCCTGCATGGTTCCCATGCTCAATGCCCATTGCCAAAGGAAGGCCTCAGGGAACTTCCTTTTCCTTGTCCTTGAGAAAGCCCATGGCTAGGGGAACCAGGAAACCTGAGCCCAGGCAGTGGCTGGGACCTAAGTGACCGCATGGAATGATGGGAAAGTGAGCCTCCAGCGCTGTGGGCTGCAGGGTGTTTATTGGGTCCTCGATCCTGCAGGAGAGTCAGGAGCCACTTCCGGTCTTCTCCAAGGAATAGTCTGGCCCTTTAACAACAATAAGATTTCCAGTTTGAAAGCGCACAGGACTGTATTTAGACACAAATGCTGCTAAAAATGGGCGCTAAACAACATCCAACACCGTGAGCTTGGATAACAAGGGCTTCTCTGCTTTACAGGGTGAAACCAACTCTTGAAAGAAGGTCCCTTGAAATATGTTTACACGGTCACGCCACCGGGCGTCCTGCTGGTGGCAGGTCTTCCACGGCACCCTTCTGAGCTGCTGGCAACTGGTCGGAGTTCACTGGTTCCACAGGAGCTCTATGGGTCACAGGATCCTCTCCTCCCC